>DWEM01000112.1:0-25090 GCA_018245935.1 Agara belti belti
GTCACGGGAAAAAGCTAGTATTCAATAAACTGATACATTCCAGATATCTCTAGCTCAGATACGCACGAGAATCTATTTATCCAACATGTAACTAAATTTATCACAGGGATGATTGTGAGTAATCAAACGCGGGCTTCAATAGCAGGTCAACATAGTAACAGTTGTAACAAATAGGCCGTCATAGTTATTAAAGACTGACATGAATACCGATATTGTTAGGATTGTAGACAAACCGCAGTAATACCAGTGCTGAAATGTTGATTGTTGTAATACATTCGACAAAATGTTCTATTAGTTTACATTTTCCATTTTCTTTACTTTTAATTGGTATAGAAAATACAATTCTAAAGTGTATTTGAAGACTTCACAGAAAACATAATAGATCACTTTCGGATACATGTTTTCTAAAACATGCAATCGGTCAATGTCTGAGAGAATGTAAGGAACGGAGGAAGGAAGAGAGTTTATAAAAACATTGTAAGAGAGGCTTTTTGTATACTTATATTTGATTTTATTTTATTTATTTATTAACAGTTTATTGTAACACCATAAACTAGTAGGTTGTGCAAATTTTTATTGATATTAATAAATTATTTATTTATTTTAATAAAGAGCCACAATAAAATTTATTATCTGTTTTATTATTTTATGTGGTAAATTAACTTTTAATAGCTCCGTAAAATTAGAATCTCAATAAAGTTAAGTAAAACACTGATTTACTTTTAATAATGCTCTTAACGTCTTAAAATCTTAAGCGATAAATAATTATTTTAGTCACTTCAGACCGACACTTCAGTCGGACAGATCTTGACGAGGGTCTGTGTAAGCCAGATTAGGACTTTAATTATACATCCATAGTAATTTCACCTTTATGCTTTTACATCTACGACGTACGGGGCGTCAAAAGGTCATGAAAAAGTAATTTCTCCGGATAATATTTTTATTAGTAAAACGTAAGATAAGTATTCAATGATATTATACTGTTTTTGTTTACATAACAGCTTTATGAAATGTAAATATTTATTAAGAGTTTCAAATTTCTTTGTCAGTTTTTTATTACCTACTCGTATATTTAGGTTTATACCGCACCAATATGTAGGTAGAATTATCTGTTATGGGTTGAAAATCCCAAGAACCCACGACATATTCCTACTTACTCCTTTTGTATATCGTTGACCCAATTTAGCTTTTTAGTCACTGCAGTGTTCGCTGATCATCAGGCAGTCAGCATAGTCATTTTGTACTTGTGTAACCTAAATAAAATTGATGTATGTCATTGTTTAATAATGATATAGGTAATAATGGAAAAATTTCAATATGAAATAAATTTTGAAAAAAGTTATTCAGATGTTATGCACAGAATACAACAGTAAATTAAAAAACGTTAAATGTAATTAGCCAACTTCGATTAATTTTGGTGTGTTTTTAACCTATCGGGATTATGAGGATACATTTTTCGGCGGGAAAATGGCTGATTCCTAGAGGCGCGAGAGGGTATCCGTATGAAAAGGTAGTATAAAATAAAAAGAACTTCGACCCGCATCAACTAACATCCTGACAAATTTTTGACAGTACGGTTTAAGCGGGTTTTTTACTACCCTCGCATATGTTTCGTATATGTTCGTACCTTCTGTTTGAGGTGTTCCCAGAACGCTGTAACCCAGAGCTGTTTAAATATAGCTTTATCGGCAGTAGAGACTTCAAAACTCGCAAAATTCTACAACACGGGAGAAACGCCCCCTCCGCTGTCTACACGAATTAAAAATTAATATTATAATATAGAAGGTTGTAATTTATTGTAGTATGTAATACCTATGTAAATGTTTAGTCACAGAATGAAGAAGACGCAACAAAAAAGTAAGTTACAACAAAAAAAAAATCAAAAGACACCGACATCGGCCAGACAATCTGTGGAGAGTTATACACTTAGAAATAAAAAATCTATGTATCTTTAGGACATTCCTTCAAAAAGGACCCATAGGGTCGCATACTCTAATACAAATTAAAAATACAAAACAAAAATACGAAGACTTTAAGTTAAACTATTTATAATCTATCGCTAATGACAAAGTGTATAACTGCCAAGAAAACTGTATAAGTGTATAACAGCCAAGCATATTTTACTGTTGAAAGGAACCTCTTAAATCAAAATTGTGAAGTTCCTAAGTTCAAAGAAAAGATAATATGCAGAAAATTAAGAAAATTTATCCATTGAACGCGAGGGAGATTATTTGTGTTGAACGAAAACGAATGATAAACGAGATAAGGAAATTGTTATGTTTCTGATATTTATTGCTGTTTATTTGTTATTGCTGTTTTCATTTACACAATTTTCCCTTAATAAACTGATTTATTTCGTCATTGCGAATCGTTTCGATGATAGAGCTTGTTTCTGTTATTAAATAGAAAGCCTGTTTCAAATGTCAATTAAAGTATTGTTTAGGGTTTATTAATACTCGTAGAGACTGATGCTGTTAAGCAAAACAGACGTTATCTTTTTACATATTTGCATTTCATTATTTTGTAGAAAAGGCCAATTTAATTAACATTCATGTTATCAGAGAAGAGAAATTAAAAAAATCCTTTGTTTACAACGGTAAAACATTTAGAAAATATTATGCACAAAGATGAACTAATAAAGACTTACAGAGTATTAAGTAAGGATGAAATTAATATGAGTGTATCACAGTTTATTTTCATTAAACTATTTTCCGTGTTAAAATCAATGTATCTCATGATAAATTTTTAGAACTGATTTTTTGAAATCTAATTAAAACTAATAGAGGTAGACTAAACAAGTCCTATTACTATTGTACTGTTAAAATATTGTCTACATAAATTACATTGTTTTTTAATTTAAAATATAGTTCCAAAAGGCCGACGCCAGCCAGTTACGCGTCAAATCTTCATAATTTATCCGGTTGGACCACCGCGGGGAATGAGGTTATGTCTATTCGAAGTTTGAAATTTAGGAAGACCAAATCGTAATGGGTAAATCTGATAACCGGATACACAGATCGCATATCAAAATGATCGCTTAAAGGCGTGAATTTTTATAAATTATTCCAATTTTGATTGTAGTCGAATTATAGACCCTTTATTCATTCACCAAAATTCTTCAAGTCAGATAAATTGTAAAGCAATCTATGAATACGTTTATAAGGATATAACGAACTACTTAATTTTAAGTATATACTATTTTGGAAGATATGTGAACTCGACCAGTCACTACCCTTTCTTTACAAAATCTCATACTCATCGAGTCGTATTCAAAAGAGGTGCTCAAAAATCATGAAATATTTCCGATATTTGTAATTCAATTAAACCGTTATTTGTGTGGAAATTTATATGTCGGTGACCAAGCACAATCATGTGACCTCTACCTGAACCTGAACCTGATCTCTACAGCTGAAATAAAATCAAATTAGAATATTGTAATAACGTATAAAAGGAACAAATATTATCGAAATTTCTGTTGTAGTGTTATTTTTGTTATAAGTAAACTTTAAATTGAATATTTAGAACTCACTGTCACCTCATACTTCGTTGAATAAGGTCTAGTAAACGTTAATAGAGCATGATCAACAATTTCATATCCAAGGTAATAATAATTTATTCGTATGCTAATACAGATGTAAATTAATGAAACGTAGCTTAGAAACTGTAGATAAACGTCCATACTCACAGTTGGATAGATTTATGAGGGCGTAGGGAATCCTACAGTTCTCCACAACTTGTGTAGAATGTAGTAAGGCAAAACAAACGGAGCCCCTTAGATTTGGAATTAATCCCAACGCTACATAGCTTTACGATCCGCTACAACACAATCTAGAGTGATTTGTATTAAACCGAAACAGGTTGGTACAACTAAGCCTACAAGTTTCGTTTGTGACGCTGACGTTGCTACTCATGCAGTGCGTGTATTTGGCCGTGTTTGCGTAATAGTATTGTGTTGACAACAAGGAACCACAGCAACCACTTTTGCCTATAACATAAAAGAAAATATTCCCCATAGACTTTCGCCGTATAAATTAATATGGTCGGCACGTGCTTTCACGTACCTAAATGTAATGTTGAGAGTAAAGCGTAGTAAATGAAGACCGTATTTTCAACGAAACGGCCACGTGATCTCAGGCTATTAGCATAATGAGCGTAGTTCAGAGCTTTGAGTGACGAAATGACCACCCTCTGTTTTACGAGTGCGACGCTCAGCACTCAGGCGAGTGGATCTAAAGTTAAGCTGGTAGCATCATAACTACATAGCTGTTAACATAATTGAGTCTATATATAGACAAAGCTTAAACATAAGAGATGATAGCTTAGTTGTTTAGATTTCACCATCCGACTCCGAGGAGTCTGGGGTACAAATCCTAGCACGAACCTATCGACTTTATGAATTTACGTGCGTTTTCATTATGATGATTTGTTTTTTAATATCTATTATACAGGTACTTTTAACACGGTTTAGGTAGGTTTTTATTTTAACAATCTTTTAGTACCTACCACTGGGAATCGAACCTTGACCAGCGGTGCGGTAGTAGAAAGTGTGTTATTTTACTAAGCATCTAGTACTCAGTCATCTTAGGTTTCATTTTTTAATAATCACATCTAGTACAAAAACATATGCAGAATTATCGGTATTGAAATGTATGCTAATCTCATGGCAATGTTTGTTACTTAGATTATTTATGCATAATGATATTTACATATTTATTGTAAATGAGCCGAGGACATTAATAAATGATTCTTTCTTTTTCTTTCATTTACTCTTTCTTTCTTTTTCCAATGTATCCATTCCTTTGCCTGTAGGAACAGGAGCAGGTGGTCTTATTTGCGTAATTGGAATAGTTTTGGAACAATCCGTGCGGCACAATGACCACCCTCAGTTGTATTAGCAGTAAACTAACACTGAAGTAATTATTTCTATTAGGATTCGTCTTTTAATTACGCAAACCACTTCACAGTAATGTGAAAGAGAAGAAATCGAGACAAAATTGTTTACATTTTAAAGGAGACTTTCTTGGAACAATGGCGCTGAAGTATGTTGTCGCTCACTCATACAATGAAAAGTCACACTTATTGTTAGTGATGAAACGTCGAGTTTATTTATGAATGTGACACTCAGCACTGAAAAAGTTTCTCTCAAACTCAGTACTGACGGTTAGTTTTATGTACAGTAGACAGAATGTTAAATACACGGTGACTTTTGAAAAACGCTTTTTTATCTTCTGCCTTTGTTGTCGGATAAAAATTATAGTACCTATTTAATGTTGGTTTATATCTTTACACAATATTTGTCCGATCGTCGGTTTCCAGGAACGCTACAGGGTTGGGGAAGGGATGTGTCGGACAGCAATCCATAAATATTACTTGGGAAATGACTAGCATTACTCGCGAGTAGCCCATGTAGGGCGCAGTCGGCACTTGAACTGATGGCCGCTAGAGGCACATTTTCACGAGTGTTTCCGTGCTTTGGAGGGCACGTAAAGGAGTTGGTCCTGGTTGTTACAGACAGGTAGCAATCACTAAACCTCATCGGAAGCCTTAGAAGCGGTTTAAAAGACTCGGCAGAAGGGTTGGCCGCAATAAAATATGATACAAAATCTTATGATATTTCTTATACGAGTAGTTTTGTGTTTTAAAGAAAATTTTCCTTACCTATACTGTATTTTAAAAGAGATCTAAGACTAAAAGGATTCGATTTCGAAATGAGTGGACAATCTCGGCAAATACATATAACCGAGAGCTCGTCAAAGCAACGATGAATAGACTTCATGTAAACATGCGTGATGAATCTTACTACGCATCCAAAAACGCTTAAAAAAACGAAACAATAGAATAATCACTTTGCCGAACACAGTATTAAATTATACTGAAATCTGAAAATCTAGTTAAACGTCAAATAAATGTAGAAAATAATGAAGAGCCGTTATATTTTCCTTTGGTAAATTGTTTTAGTTACAAAATGACCAACTCTTATACCGAGTGTTGCACTCAGCCCTGAGAACCGCAATTAGTGATATACCAAGCGGTTTTAAAACGACCTAGAAAGTTGAATGCACAAAGCAAACGGGGAAAATACGTAATTAAAAAAGTTTTCTATTAGATTTAAAATTCTCGGAACAATTTTCCAAATTGGTCTTTCCTAGATAGTGGTGCCTAAAATGTTTGTAGCCGTTGAACCCTGGCGAAGAGGATTTTAAGTAAATATAACAAAGCATATTGAAAAGTATAGAAGATAATAAAAATTATTAAGTGCCCAATGATGATTCTCAGAAGCGTAATTTATCTGTGAATACTTAAGTTAATTTTTAGTTTAATCTTAATTTCTTTCTAACAGAACGGCTTTCTTTTGTTAAGACTTTTTCAATAGAAACGTGATCGAGATGATATTAAAAAGTGAATCACATTTTCGTCTCGCGCTCTATCTCCTTTGTTAATTTCATTCCATGATTTCTGAAGTTAACGTACTACGAATAAAAACGAAATGTGTTAAAATCATAACCCTGCTTAAGTTCACGTACAATGAAATCAATTTATTGAGTTCATGGTATGAATAAATCAGTATTTCATTTTGCCGTCATGAATTAGTCTTAAATAATTTTGTCTATATAGAGATAAAATTACAAATATAATATATTATAAATGCAGACCATTATTAAACAAACGTATAAGCTACAGAAAAGATAGAAGTTGAACCAAGAGAGTTCTTGAATGAAGGCCAGGGGATAAAGAAACGTAGGTCGATAGCCTGCAAGGTTGACCGATGTCGTTGTTATCCTGAAATTTTAAGGAAATATGATTCCAACAGTGGGTATACCAAGTTTGAATAAGAAGGAGAAATTATAACATGTGGAACATGTCTACGTGAGGCAACCACCAAACTGGACGAGTTGAAAGGTTTAATGAAAATATGCAATTAAAATGCTTTTTCTTAAGTTTTCCTCAGAACTTCATTTTTAATTTGTAATTATTCGTAGCTTTTATTGGTAATTGCCATTTATTTAATGGGTTTGCTCAGTTATGTTTCTTAGCTTTATTCGATATTCATTCAAACCAATACAATTTGTACCTTTTGTAGGTACTGGGATAATATATAACATAAGCATTAAGTTGCGTAATTTGAAATCAGATAGTCGTGTGTGCAATTGTCCTGGTTATTATTATTATTCTGTCACATATTTATTCACCGATAACCTATCAATACACACTGATACAGAAACGTTTGTTGACTTGTGTATTGTACACAAATATATTACACTGAATTATATTGTATCCGACGTATTGCGGGCACCGATTACATTATCCTTATAAAAACACGAAATTAGTGTTGCTAATCAAAGTTTTAATCCGGCTTAGACCCTCGTCAACTGTCCGACCGAGGTATAATGCGCTGTTTCAGTTATCTCGCCAGATCTGAGGTAATTATAGCTATCACGAGTGTAGAAAAAAACGCAATATCACACCATGGATAATCCACACTAACTTTATAAATGCGAAAGTTTATTTATTTATATATTTATTTATTTACATACCAACAGCATTACACACAATCTTTACCTACATAAGTTTTCTCTTATAGGTACACATGACACATGACATGACATGTGTGCATGCCAATTATAGGCGTGAACAGCATTCGATGATGCAGACAGTGTTTAGGTTAAGACTACATATTATTTTAAAATTAATTTTAAGTACGAAAGTTTGTTTTATTTATCCTTCTTTCCCAATCAAAACAGATCAACGGATATATGTGTGTGATTTTTGGTATGGGGATAGTTGAAATGCTGGAACGTGACATGGCAATTTTTTCTTGAATACAATAAATTCTTTTCACCACGCTAGGAAGCCACGGGTAACAGTTAGTGTAGTTAGAAGAGTTAATAAAATTAATGAATTATAATAAATTATGTATTACGATTGTTGTTAGAAAGATATGTAACGGTAATACTAAGAAAATATAAGTAGAAAACTGCATAACTGGTAGACATAAGGGTCGCTATTGAATGGGTCATGCTCCGTAACCCGTAACTTGTAAGTATAGTGTATGTTTTAGTCCTTTAATAGCTTACTAAAAGCTTTGTAGCCACGAAGCTCATGAAAGTGAAGCATTGTAAACCATTACTATTATTTATTTGTCCCTGCCAAGCGTGTCTGACTTTACTTTAAAAGATTTGACTTAGGAAGAACCTTCACAGCGTGGTACCTACACTTGAGATATGAGAGGTTTAGTGGTAGCTGAGATTAATCAATCAGGACTGCGAGCGGCTATGACAAAGACAAATATAATACATCTATTGGGTTTTTTGCAGTATGTTGGTGTATAAAAGTGCAATATTCCATTTACTTTAACTTAAAAGCGTTATAAATATCTCTAGTCCTCTGTTTACGATGTTCCTTCAAAGTTTTTACCTTCGTTCTGAGACCAGCGATTAGAAGTTTGAAGATTGATGAATGCGAGAGTTGAGTTATGTATCTTACGAATTTTTTCAAGCCAGAAGTTCGCGACTTTGAAATTATGCGAGTTTGGCTCCATCAAACCTGACTTATGAGGCGACTTTGTTACTATTTTGTAACGAAAATTTTAAACAGTATACATCTACACTGCTACTGACTTGGTCGTGTTTTTTTATTATCTGACCTTACTTGGTTTTTATTATCTAAATATGTACCTTACGTACACTGAGTATTTAAAGGTTCGTACAAGAAGACAAATAATTATGAACTTTATAAACGAAAAATTTGATACAAAAGTCCAGTGTTGAAAATAAATGAATTACATATTAAAATTCATTGTATCGATAAAAGGTACGAACATTAATTACCACGGATCTTCCAAAGATATTCGTTAATGTTGAATATATGTAAATGATGTAGCTTTACAAATGCATGCCAATCGGCAATCAGGCATTGAGATCTTCATCACGTATGTACATTTATCCGTGAATAACCTTTATCAATCTTTGCACGTAAAGTTTATATCTTTATTACATTTTCATAGCTTTACGTTGTTCGGCGAAGTCAGACAACTTCAATATATTATTTGATTAGACAGTTTACTTAAGCTCAACAGTATTTAATTTGTTTAATCTGTTACATCTTTGTTAGATGTAATAATATGTGCTGTTGAAATAAATTAGTTAGGCAAGTAATTAAATAACTGACATGAGTACCTTATACATCTTTTTCTTTCCGATTTAACGTCTTCACGTGAATTCTTTAATGTATGAGCTATAAATACAGATATTTTGCGGCTTTGTTACACTAATAAAGATGTATAGATGCATGATAGAACCTTAGATAGTTAAATGTATGTGCACTGCAGGAGAATATATTCGATGTGTAAAATGGGTTAAGTGCTTTTGCGAGAAGGGGAAAGGTTCCCACCTTCTAATGAGAGTCCCCAGCGATGCAACTATGAAAGGCACGGCACTGACTCCGTGTACGACATCCTGCTAAATACATCGCCGAGTGCTCGCCACACGAGATAGACGTTGTACTGAATACGAAGTCGTTAAATTTAAATTCTGCTTGAAAAGTCGACGACATGCTTACGAGTAGCTTAGATCCGTAATCCTTGTGGTGCAGTATTTTAAAGCTCCATTCTTCTTTTACATCTCCGTTATTTATCTTATATTCGGTATAAAAAAAAATGTTATAAATAAATTGGCTCCAATTAGATCGATTGTATTACATCGTAGTCAGACGACAACTCATTGATGCTTGTTTTATTGTTATACATATGTATTCATATTAGTTCAATTATTATTCAAATATTATTCAATAAATTCATATTAATAAATTGGAAATTATTATATGGCAGTGCGTGTTAGCAGTATATAAAGTTACTTGGTAATAGTAATTATTCAAACGAAGCCAAGAAATCACTTCTTACGAAAAAATCAAAGTAAATATAACTAGTAATTAAGTAGAATTCCTGCCAAGTTAACCCTATCAGTATTCAGTCGTGTTCACCGCATCCCGCGTTGGAACCGAGCCTCAAGTTGTGGAATCCAGTAAGTGGCCCAATAATTGGGTTGGCGGTCCGGCCGGCCATGAGCGACCGATTCGGCGTCGGGTTAGACATCGATCGCGAATGGGGCTTTAAATAGTATTCGTTTATATCCGATTCACGCGAGCCATGTTGAATCCAACATAATAAATCTTGAACATGATATTCACGTGCTTTATTGTAATGGCGAAAGTGAATTGGAAAATATAGTCGTTTAATTTTGACTCGGAATTTTACATGGTATTTTTTTCGCATTCAGCATCCGTTACATAAGTTATGAAGGTTCAAAAGCGAAATTTTTGCTTTGCGTCGTTATTGGATCGACCTTTTGAGAAATAAAAGAATTTAATTTGCGTACACTTTGTTTCCTACTTGGCGCTTGAACAATTCATCATTATATTCGAAATTGTTAGCGTCTGTTGATTCGGACTTCCTCTTGTTTGACTTTCAGGGGAGTTTAAGATTAAAATTCTAATAAAGAAAGACCTTTGCTCTTTAGAAATTGGACAGAAAAATGGAAAGATTAATTCACAGTAGGTACTTACCTATATCCACAAAATCTTTTTTTTGGTCTATGATTGGGAAACATTTCATTTATATTGGAAAACGGTTAATTGACTATCAAATTAAAGTACTGAACCGTCCCATATATTTTGATATCTAATTCACATTTAATTTTATAGTGTAATTTTAATTTGGAATTAACTGAAAACTTTGCGATTTATGTGTTCCTAACAATGTTTTTCTAACCTTACACGCTGGCTGTCATACTTGGACTCATTTACTATAATATGTATACTGTTATACATATAATCGATACTATTGACCTGTTTGCCAATTCATCAGGACAGATAAGTACTTAAAAAAAAGCTTAAAACTTAATTTTATAAACCAGTTTTCCATATAAAATTTGCCTTCCATTGGCAAGTAGAAGAAAATGTCAATAAACACTTCATCTCTCTTAACAGGAATCGAGTCGGACGTCGATGGTGTTGGGCCGATAACTCTGAATAATGGATGAGTCCTGAAACTCGTGTGACCTCCGGCCTAATTTTGGTATCAAGGTCTACTATCTAGTATTCTGTCAGAGATTTTTAAATCGAAGTCTTCGGTTTTTGAACCGAAGTCTTCGATTTTTAAATCGAAGTGTTTAGAAATATTATTGTATTACAACGTTAATAAGTAGCATTGGTTAGTGTTTTTCCTCAACAGAACGTACTGAATTAATTGTTGGTACAAAAAAGTTACACGTTTAGTTCAGATAAATCAGTGTTAAACGGATGTCTTAATAAACTATAATAAATATTGCAGCTACGCAGACTTATTATTTATAATCAAAATGAGTACTTAACATAATGTTGGAAGAATGTAAAAAAATACTATACGAAATTTAGCATTTATTAAAGTTAATGTTTAACACAGAGACGATTAAATTTACAATGAAGGTTGAGTTTATGTTATGTGTGCCCAACGCAAGTCGTATTAAAATAAATATGTTTGAAACATTTTAGGTTAATTAGGAGAACATGGCCAAAGCTAGTTTTGTAAATGTGGTAACGGCTTCACGAGCCACTAAACAATTATCATATCTACATATCTATAAGTATTATGTGTGTTCAATCATAAATTATAGCACAGAGCCGAGTCTTTACAGGCTTCTGCGTGTTTTGCTTGTTACCTTTATCAATTCCCGCGCTTTTATATTCCTAAGGCCATATTGTGAATATACATATGTATGTATATTCGAGTATATGCTTAGTGAAGCGTAAAAAAGAAAGTGCCTTATATCACAATTTACAACCGAACGCGCGGTAAATTCGCTGTAAATATTTGATGTCACACATAGGTGGGGCTCATAAAACGCGTGGCAAACAACTTGGAGCCTTACTGCAGCCGTTCCCGAGTCATAACTGCTTTCACTATATAGCCTTGCCCACCTGGCTTATCATTGATATTTTTTACCCTGGGGTACAGAATGTTATATAAAATTATTAACATTTTTTTATATATTTACCTTCTTTATACATTCAAATTAATAATCATTATTATACGATCAATACAGGTTCCTAAGGACTTAGGCAGAGAGCACTGAGTGCCAAATAACCTTGCAGAACTAGCGACTCTATACAGATACGAAGATTTCAGAGACTCTTAACTCCCCCATGAACTAGTCGTATTTCGTGGAGATAGGGAAGTCTTGGTCTCCCTCGTCACCTACAGCTATCAACATTAGCATACTAATAGACATTTTTTACCCTGTGCTCAAAGGTGATCTGAACCACTACTCTAGTGTTAAGACGTTTTGTGAAGTTCTACTGTTACTTCTGTGTTATGCTGTTCCCAAATTTAATTATTGTATTGTATTGTACAAATACAATTTTTTCACGTTTTCATTATAGTTCAGTATTATACACATGGAAATACTACACTACAGTCGTATTGTTTGTGGGTTATAAATGCCCGTATTGATGACATAGTCATATTAAAAATTAATGACACCTAACTCTCTATGTTCAAAGGCTAGTCGACATTTCTAATAATACTTATAGCGGGCTCACCTAACCATATTGTCAGAATGCAAACTACATGTATTCTTTCCGTATGTATTTTAAACTTTTTATGATGCCGAGAGAACAAACTTCCTTAAGTTTTAATTAATGGAGAAACCTTTTTAAACTTTTTCCTTTGTCTAAGGGTTGTAAAAAGCCCTAATGGCAAGCGATTCCGTTCAACTTCTGCCGTAAAAGTTGTGTAAAAAATGTCGGTCGGTGTCACTGATCACTCGAATAATTATCTCTCCATCTTAGCTCCAACGTTAACGTCCCACTACTGGGCTCGGATATTTCTCTGATATTGACATTTGAGGTTATTGACATCTTTTGAGAAGAAGTGTAACAATTGTGGAATTACACATCTACGCGCGAATATGTATAAGTTTCAATCCCATCCAAAACAAATATTTGTGTGATAAATGTGAATACGTGTTCTGTGTTTGGTAACACGCAACATCACGCCTGTATTCCCCGAAGGGGTAGGAAGAGGAGTGTAGTACAGCCCCACATTTCACTAGTTACGTATAAGTCCCACAATGAAATAGGTGGTGAGGCTATTGCCATGCACCGGGCACACATCCAGACCCTAAGTCACTACTAGAAATTCTAAATTAGAAAAATCCAGCAGTACCCAACCCGGGATTTGAACCCAGGACATCCCGATCGGCAGTCGCGCTAGCAACCGCTAGACCAACGAGGCAGTCGATGTTTGGTCTATGTTTGGTAGTCCAATAAATATAAGTTAGATATAAATAATGCATGTAGTTTTTCAGATATTTGGTTACAATTACACACATAGACTGGTTATTTTGGGATCAGGCAGTCTCATGTGAAATTATCCCAAAACAATAACATTAACGTTGTTTGTGTCAGTCATCACTGTAATGTCACAACACATTTGCTAATTCAGAAACATAACACATGCATGTTAGTGTTGACATGAAATAATAAGTTACTTAATTCCCAAGTTCCAACAGGTGAACGTACCGCGACCGCCACAGTGCCTCCCGCGTCATTACTTTTATGGCGTTTCCATGTACCTCTTTCATAATAAAGGCAGTATATCTTCATTCATGCCGCATTAGGATCTATGAACACGAATAAAGGTACAGGAGAAAAATCGCCTGGTCGTGCGTTATCGTATGTTACACTTTTGTGTCGTTAAATCTTTTACGCGGCGCTGTTCAATGAAGCTTTCATTATTTATTTCAGGTTATAGTACATAGAATATGCCGTGTTTGTTACCTACAATGAACAAATGACGAATTGTGATTTTATGTGATGAAAATATCCAAACAATCTCAAACCAACATTCCTTTTGGTACAGTTATTGTCAGTTAATATTATTGTTTAGTAAGTATTATTATCATTATCTACTATAAGTCCTCGCTGAGTTTGTGTTTATTCGGGATAATCCCGGAAACTACTGCAAGGAATTTCGTACGGTTTTCTCTAATAGAAATAGGGATTATTTAATTGGGCTATGATATATGAACATTTTGCGAAGTTAAGCTACCAGTGTGACAATATTTATGAATTAAGTCGGAAAAATCACCATTCGAAAAAAAAATAACCGTTTTTCATAATAACGAAAATCATAATTTATGATCTAAAATAATACTTCGCGTAAGTGTTTTTACCCATTTAGTATTAATGCTTATCTATATTATTATGTTCGCCGTATTAAGTATTTATTTTGGACGACTGTAGATATAGGGCTTAGTATATATACATACATATTACATTAGCGTAGGAAGTATCATTGTATTAATGTAAATCAGTATTTGGAGTTGTTTACCAACGCGTTGCTACTCCTAAAAATTGAAAGAGTCGCTCTAGTACTTCCATCGAATCGGCAATCACGCTAATTGAAATAGGTGTAGTTAAGTAGTGTTTTAGTTTTTTGAGTGTTACATTTTTCAAATATACCTATGTACTAGCACATGTAGGTATACTCGTATGTACGTATAGTTATACAAGTGTAGCATAAAATTCATTTGTACGATCATGATGAATTACACTCATTTCATGGTTTATAATGCATTTGGATTGCTCTATCCTTGCTTTATGTGACAGGAAAGTAACTATTAGAGAGCTAGATGCTTCTCTGTGAAAGAACCCATGAAAGTAGAGCGTTAGTAAATAGCATTTTATGACACATAGAGTTAATAATGGCACGTCCTTCCATCAGTCTTTGTAAGTCCATCGCTGGATGTAGGCGTCCCGTATTGTTACCACTCCAACAATAAATAATTTGCCATTGACTATAGCTTCTCTTCACTATGCTTCTCTTCACTATGCTTCTCCAAGACACTGTTGCGCAGTTGTTGTTATATTAAATATTATTTGCTTATGAATTATATGTATTTTCGCTATAGAATTTATTTATTTACTCCTACGGTTACGTAGGTAAACAACATCCCTATGAAAATTGCTTAGCGAAAAAGTTAAATAAGGTGGCGGTGAAGCGCTTCGCAAATATTGACTGCGGCGCTAGGGCTCGATACTTCGGGTATACTTCGGAACTCCTAACTGAACTTCCGTCCTTCTTACACTTCCGAGGCGCAACGTTCTAATTTTATTGTAATGTAAACAATAACTGAAGCTATGACTACTAACTGCCTATTAACCATACATAGTAAATACCATACATAGTCATGAAGCTTTTTTGTGGATTCATAATGAATGTATGTATATAAATATATAGAGTTAATGACTGGTTCGTTTATTAAATAAATGATTGCTGTTTAAACCTAACTATGCACTAACGATGTACGAGCTCGTCCCAGAGGCGTATCTCTATGTACATAAAACATTTTCTTGTTAACTTTGTTCCACTTCTCACGAATAGCGTAAGCGTGATGTGCTGAAATGCTCTACAAATATTGACTGTGGTTACGCTTTATGAGACTTGCGAATTTTCGGTTGAACTTTTTATGTTTTTATACTTACCTATATAAGGTACACAGATTAGATGTGAAAATTGTCATTTCCTTGGAAAAGGAAATTGTTTTATAAAATTAACATTTTCGGGTCTTACGTGTTAGCTATAATTAAATATATATCCGAATGTTAATGAAGCAAACTATATACTCGTTAGGTCCTAAATGTTTCGTACTAACACCAGCCAAACGATTTAAAAAACAGTATCTTATAAAATGGCGTTTGTAACATAAAAAAGCATTTATATTCTACCCGTGCTAACCCCTACGCCTTTATCTTCTCAATCGTTCATTCAGTATAACATCTAACCCACTTACAACTAACGAGTTTTCTGCTTATCTGTGCTTCTATTATAACGGAAATAGTACATTCAAGGGAATAGTTAACAATTGATTTTTATGCACGAAGAAATTATCTTTATGCATCATGTATATTTGAATAATTCAAATGTTATTTGATTGCGTTTCAGTTTTTTAACCTTAGGTTAAATATATAAAACAACAACAACAACATACCATCACGCCAGGTCCCTTACGGGGTAGGCAGACACCACCGAATGCCAAATATCTCTGTCCTTGCAAACCTGACGCGGTTCGTCTATATCCATCACTCTTTTTTACATACATATATGATTTTTATAAACTTATTTTAAAATAAAATAAAAGCTTGAAAGATATTCGTTGCGTCTAAACTCCCAGTAATTCAATATTATATAATTTTCCCGGATTGTAATAAACAATAGATAATTAATTTGTTATAAGTCATCCATGTATAATACTTCTCTGGGAAATTCGATAAAGAAGCTCTGTGAACTTCTGCTGAATTTATAACGGGTAGTGAATGTTATTTGTACTACGATTTAAAAATAACTATCCCAACGTCCAATTACATCTTGTTAGAATACATTACTTATTAAGATTTGGCGAACTGCGACCATTCTGAATTGGAAAAGAAAAAAAACGCAGTCATCTAAAGATTTATTTATTTAAAAAACTCTTAAACTCTACGATTACTACAATAAGAATAAACAATTATATTGAAACTGCGCATTATTAACGGTTGTGTTCTTACAAGTTCCGCAACATTTGATTTATCGCTAAGTACGTTTTAAACATTGCAGAGATAAATCAGCCCGAGTTTTAAGGTAGACGATTAATCTTACTTCCTACGCCCCAGAGATACACTCGCAGGCTCCGTGCTCATCCGTTAATTAGCCCATTGTGCATAGTTATCTCAACATTCAAGGATCCATAAAAATAATTAAATTTCGGTAAACATTATATTCTTAAACTATAATGATATGGTGTGTGATTAACTTCAAGTTTATATGCGCAATATAAATATGTGCCATGATTTTTTGAATCTATATAAATGCAAATATTTTACCATAATTCGAAGAAATTTGGCTAACACTTACCGGTGGTATTATCGATACAATATTTTAAATTTTAATTTGTTTATATTGAATAATTCATATTCAATATAAACGAAAAATCGACATATAGCTATGCTATTATTCCAAATACCAGAATTGACTACGTTACATTGGTGTGAACTACATAATTGTTATATTATATTAGTGACACGATAATTTCACGGAATTGTTTGAATAACTGTTTACTTAGTGTATGAAACTGATCTGTGCAATTATATCAATGATACAAATATACTACATCTGATAGACGCTACATAACACAACGTGGGTATCAGCTAAGTGCAATGTGCCGTCACATTATTGTGACATTAATGCATATTCTAATATTAATACGATTGTACGTTAATGATTGTGTAATTCACTAATAATTATAATTCCTTCCGAGGCAGTCAATTTTAAGTAATCCTTGATTGTCTAACCTAGTATACGAAATGGATTGAACTTTTTTATTCTGTTTGCGGGCTGTTGCGGTCTTCTTGATCTGTTCGGCTTGTGCAATGGCTCATTAGCGCCAGACAGGAGAGGAGACTGAAAATCATCAATGTACTGAGAAGTATCATTAACATTATTTTCAAAATCATCAACATTTTCCGCTTCAGTAATAGTATCGTTTCTTTCTTTCACAGTAAATGGCGGTGTTATTGCTGTTGAAGTTTCATTTACCTCATCACTATGTTTTTCTTCAGTAAAATATGGTTTTGTTGTTACTTCAAGGTTTGTAAGGTTCTTCTTTATTTCGCTAATAGGTTCAACTTGTTGAATTTTATTAGCATTGTAATTATATGACACTTGCGTTGTATTTACATTATCACTTGTTTCCGATGTAGATATGGACTCAACTTCATCTTTTAAAGTCATTGTTGCAATATTATCCATGGCTGTAGTACTATCATCCAACATATCAGTAGACAGACTTGCATATGTATAATTGATAAAAAAACTATTGTCATTACTGTCTTTAAATATTGGCATTTTTGTGGTTACTTCGAAAACAGTCGTATTAAGTAGAGACAAGTCACTGTTGTGAATAAAAGTTATTTTAATAATCTCATCATTTAAAGTGGTATTAGGATTTACACTAGAGTCGGTATTTGATTCGTAGTCTTTTGTAGAAGGCGTCCTTGATAAATAATTTTCTGATTTATTGGTCAATTCAATTACTGATGTTGTATTTAGTTCAAAAGTATCTGAGATGTTCAAGTGAATGCTATTTGTATCATCTATTAAATTAGGCTCTTTAATAAGGACAGTAAGATCTAGCGAATCATCTTCATTTGCTGGGTCAAAATGAACAATATTTTTTAAAGTGGTGGCTTCTGTTTCTGTGTGGGTGGTTTCTGTTTGAGGAGATATTGTTGTTGATTTAACAGTTTTCACATATTTTACTAATTGCAACTTACTCTTCACTTCATCAAATTTATGATCATATTTCTTTGGCAAAATGTGTTTACTTATTTCTTTTTTATTTTTTATAACATTAAATGTACTCGTTAACGGCATTTCAGTAGTGTATATTATGGAAGGACCTTCTGAAGTAGATTTAAAATGTTTGGTACTTGGTGCTATTTTTAGAGTATCATTAATTTCATCTTCATGTGACATAATTTGTTGATTTTTGGTATGATGTTGAGCTAATTTTTCTTCAAAAGATACAGCCGTCATATCTTCATTAACTTTAGCCTTTGCCATAACTAATGGTGGTACAAAGTGATCAGTGGGTTGACTAAATACATTTTCAAAGTTACCTAAACGTGCAAATTCGTCATGCAATAATTTATGTTTCATACGTTTTTCATCATCAACTTTTTCCTGTTGTTCATTTGAATAGAAATTATCGTGCGTTGCCACTTTAGGAATGTCGTTACTTTGAAGATTGTTGTGTTGGACGATATCGAGGTTAACGTTTTTGACGGACAATATTTTATTATCTTGGTTTTGTATGAATTGTGGCTTAGTAATTATATCGTTTTGGGTGATTAAAATATGTTTGATGAGATCAGGGGTTGATGTCATGTAATTTGTTGGATCATCATCATGATCAGTTGTTAAATTTTCAGTAATCGTATTATCGTTGATTTCTAGGTCAGCCTCTGTAGTTACCCAGTTTGTAACTGTCGATGAAAAGCTAGAAGGTGATGACGATTCATCTTCTTCGGTACACGAAAGATCTCGTAACAGTTCTTCATGTTTCTGTTAAAAAAATATTTTTGTATGAAAGATCTTATATAATAATCACCAGAGATATTCATGTCATAAAAAGATATGGATTTGAACCGTTACATCGATATTCAAGGATATCTGTGTATAATCAGTCTCAAACAGGAATACTCTCAAAGAAGTACTTTACAGTCAAAAGAGAAAAGTGGAAAGTGAGAATTAAATTCAGTAAGAGTTTAATTAATACATCAGCGTGTAAATAGATGCATACCACGTTTCCGGTACATTGAACACGCTTCACGCCAGCCATACCGCAATCTGCTGTTAGCTGTACGGCAGCACTCTCGGGCAAGTATAGCACTGTCAACGCTGGCAAGGCTCGCACCATGCAACCTTCGTTGCCCAATGCCCATTGAGGTACTGCAAAAACAAAAACATCTTGCAAAAAATGTAGAATAAATAGTGCATGGAATTTAAATAACATAAAATTGATATCGTTGTTTTTTTTATGTAAGCCGATTTCTCTGTCATGTTGTGTACGTCTTTCTGTCTCTGTATTGTATGGTGTACAATAAAGTATATTTGTATTATATTGAATTGACTTATTTTGTGTTCCTATTTTCATACCGGGTAATTCACAAATGAAAGATGCGACTGTAGGTCCTCCGCAAGCGCGCGCTTCCCAGCGGTAGTCGGCGGCGGGGTCGGCAGCGGCGCACAGCGGAGCAGACCGGGCGTCGGGCGCAGAACTCCAGTAGCCATCGCCACTTAAGCCACGGTAGTCGCTAAATATAAAAGAAATACAAATAATAAATAGTTTGCAACTGTTCGAGGTTACTGTAAAAAAAGACAAATTCACATCCTGAATTGTATATCGCGTTTCGTTGTTTATTCAGGCAATTGCTTAGTAGCTAGATGAATTAGGATTACATACGTAATCGTTTTGGGGATTAATTATCATACATATGAGTGTTGGTTATAATATCCCTATTTATATTTCGTTCAACACAAAAACATTGCTTATTAATATGATTCTTATTATGTAAATATAAGTAGCAGTTAGCAGTAATAAGTAAAAGTACATACGTCCAAGTAAAGTCGCCATCTGGGTTGCTGCGTATGAGGCCAACCCACACCGCGCTCGAAATATCCAATTCCTTAAGATATGCCCGTACTGCATCGTACTGGGCGGTCGTGTCAACTGTAAAGAAAAATAAAATGAGGAAATGTGTCTATGTATAGTTATTTGAAAATGGAATATATGAAAGTGATTTATATCTAACTCTCAAATACGGTATTCTGATGTTGGAACCTAGAAGAAAGTGAAGAGCACGTTTCAATAATCAAACTCATTCAAATAAATACGTCGTATGATCGACTATGATGCTTACTTCACACTATTATATCCAATTTTGTAACTTTATCAGTAATGAAATCAAATTCTGTTCTAACCTTCATAGCGAAGAAATAAAGTGCTATTAATGAGTAATAATTTTATAATGTTATATGTATTTTACATCATCGTTACCACAGTCAAAAGGTGATAATAATACATTTCAGTATTACATTGCATGTTTTGTGTGCAATTGTTTTCAGAAACCATAATAGAAACTGTCTCAGAAATCTAGCATTTGAATATGTTGCCACGCATTGACTTTCTTAAGCTCTTTCGTGCAATAAAATAGACGATGAGATCAAGCCGTTGTTTGTCGTTGTTGTTTGTTGTGTTGTTTAGCTCAGTCGTTTCGCTATTTATCTCGAATACTCTCTTATTAACTAAACTCTCGAAACTCGCACCAGCGGCGCAGCGATGAGAGATACAATGATATACGAGTATCATCGGCATACAAACATTGATTGTGAATAGCATAATATTCTAAAACTTGATTGTCATTTCCCAGTTTGTATTACAATTGTAGTGTCAGAAGCATTTACAACCTTGACCTTGTCGTGACCTTGACGTTTATTTGCATTATAATGTAATACATTTTTATACTTGCTAAATAAATTTCCGTTCTAGTGTACCGCTTAACCCCGCTATAAACATCTTTCTGACAAGATTTATAGCGCATTGGCGTGACTCCGTTCAGAAAAATAGCAGGAAATTTCTACGGAATTTCTGCTGTCACGATGAAACGGAATCAATATAATAGCGTATGATAATGTACGTAGTAACTTTGCTATATTCAATACGATTTTATCCGATTACATGAGGCCTTGACCTCCGATGTAAAATAATAGCGTTCATGATTCTGTGGAAGTTTTTGCACTCTTTACATTACCATTTATATACTTTCGTTGACTGCAATAAATTTCGAGGGCGTGTAAATGTTTTATTAGAGATTAATTCCGATTACAGTAATGTAGATATTATAATATAACATACATGGGTTGGTTACCTAATCGCTAAATTACTTATTCAAACGCCTCCGACACAATCCGCACTGATTGACAGCCAAATTTAGGTGACAAATAACACCAGGAAACTACGCCATTCGAGATCGCAGAAGGAGGGAAATTTGCATTACCGTCGAGAGGTTTCAACTCGACAACACCGACGGATTCAAAATTGATGTCATTAAACTCCTGTGCTCGTAGAGTTTCCTCTTACCAATAACTGTTACTAACAAGAAATCTTGCGTGAACGTAACGAAGCCGTATTGCCTAGCACACAGCTTTCTCACTTTAATTAGAAATTACGCAAGTGGAACGATGGTGCGATGCTCGTGCAAAATTAATGTTTAATTACGCTGAAGGTGTGCTGCTTGAACGTATTTTTGTCCCTTACTAAAACCAATTACGTTTTGAAATAATCCCATTACAGCGAAGGTACGTTAATTGAACGCACGGTTTTATTATAGCATGTTATTAACCTTGTACAAGGCAATGCTTTCATACTCGTATCTATTATCAAAATCACAGCATTCGAGCACACGAAATAAGAAAAGAAAGCCCCATAAATCCTTTCGGAACTCGTAACAAAAGAAGATTAAGTAGAGCTGTAATAACATATAGTTGTATTATTCGTGAGCGAAAGCGCTTTTTGCTTAGAAGTATTTTCTCATTCATACGTGTAGGTCTCTTGAGTTAAATATTTCTATCATAGTTACTTTGAGATTTTGACCTATGTTTCTCGTCGCCTGTATTAGTGATTTATATTCCAGTGCCAGATAGCACACATTATTTTTTATCGAAGTACTTAAGCAGGTTTCAATAACTCGCCAGAACATGTTGGCCGTAACAGCGGGATCACACATAATATAATAAAATAATGCTCTAGTGAATGCTCTAACATTTTGTACATCTAGTTTTCGTTGCTTTGATAAATCATTCAATCCTGACAGCTTCGTGCCTCTAAAAGAAACGCACAACTTTGGAAAACTTCCATAATTCTCCTAATGGAACTCTTCAGGGGAAAGCCCTAAAAGTTTGCCTCACCTCAGGTGAGCGGATCGTGAAATCGATGAGGAACTTTTTGTTTATTTTTATGTATTTCTGTATTGAAAAGAAATCGATGGCATTTTTGGTGACCGACATTTCGAAATCTTCATATGCAGATGGTTGCGTTGCGTTGCTTTTCTGCATCCCATAAGTACTAAGGTATCCAAAATCAATCATAAATATCTGAGACTCGTGATGACTAAATTGGACCGCTACTTCAAACCAGAACACAATATGGCCAGCAGCAGCTCAGGGATAGAAATAGAATAAGAAACATTTGTTGAGATCATACTGTTATATATTATTACCATAACATTTCAACTGTCACAAGAAGCACAAGTAGCTCGTGTTATGTCTACACTAAATAAGTACATTATTTGTCAGTTTGAACGGCAATAAGAACATTAATTTTGGAGTTCTTGAAATGTGAGTATTTCTCTATTTCACGTCCACTTCTGGCGAGTGCGTCGGCAGCAGCGTCGGCTGGCGTGATGCCAGAAAACCCGCGAACGCCGCAGGGAGTCGTAACACAGTGGACGCCAATTCGATATTTGTGATGCAGTTAAAGCGCCGCTCCGGCCACGTCCTTATCATTGTGCCCCTATTTAGCGCATTAGGTTTATTACACGCGATGCTCTTCTCCTTTCCTCCAATAGCTCCGTATTTGTAATGTCATGTAGGTACTTTTCAGCTTTTGTTTTTAATTATATTATATATTTAATTTGCATATTTATATTTATTTAATTTTACTAGTCTTTAAATGTAATCGTAATAACAGTTTTTAAACAAAAATCTGTTTGTTCCTAAGTGGTAAATAATATGTTTGACGGATAAATAAGTAAAATATAATTTCGTAGAAGAAATATAGATACGGCTATCTGATACCAAGCGAAGTAGAGTTTGAGGGAACTGCGGCGAAATAGTTATGGTCTCTAACAACTCAACTAGAAGCAAATAATACAGAAGAAAAAAAGATCAATCTTAAAAGACATCTTTGTTGATTTATTATTAAGGACACAGTATAAACTGAGTAGGTATCGTTTGTCACTTTAATAGTATGGAAGAGAAAAAAGCACGGGATCCCAGTAACCTGCTAGCGGTGTAACAATATCAGCGGAAAAAGGTTTGACGAGTAAAAGTTTATATTTCTCCTCTGCAGCAAGTGAGGAGCACAATGGCATAGACTGGCTTGACGCCAAACAAGCCGCGAGCGCCGCGGGGACTTGCAACACGACAGACACCAATTCGATATTTGTGATGCCATTTAACTGTCACAGTTTCACAGAGTTAAGTCATGAGATATCCACCTCCGTTTGAAGATAACAATACAACGCGCTTAACTATACTAAGTGCTTTCCAAATACTAAGAACGTTTGGGTAATTGTTATGTGTACCCGCCATACTTTTCAAACTTTCATACAAAGATACAGCTACTATGCAGAATACTGGAGCATGCTGCAACATCCAGTAGGACTTGGTAGAGATAGGGGCTATGGGCAACCCATCCCGATCAGACAAATTATTTATTTAACGAACCCCCCGAAATACAGAACCATTGGTCGAAAACCAATCTTGGAAACTAACGTCAATAGAATTATAAATTACGTTCAGAACATTACGCGTATTTTAATAACATCACAACGTCACAACAATCACGACGTTGCACAAAATTAATATTAAAACGAGAGTTACGAAATTTAATTTTTTCTTTATGTTCCCAGTTGTTCAAACTCGTAAAGGGGTTACCGAAACGGTCAAATTTCAGCGCAGCGTTTGGCTTTTTATTAGTTGCGTTTCAAAACTCTCGACGAAAATACCGAACTACATAAAACAACATCATTGGGTCTGTTCTATTCGGTGTAGGTACTTCGGGGAATACGGATTTGAGAAATTTATATTCCATTGAAGGGCCAGGCGTTGTACGGTCAGAACGACAGGGATTTTGTAAATATAGCGACCGTCTGAGTAACTTTCATTATCGCATTTGGGTGATACCGTGAATAACATTTTGGCTTAATGAGCTAACCAATTTTAATTTAAAACAACTACTCTGTAAAATACTATGATAAATAAGTATTATTTAAGCTACTGTAGATAATGGGTAAATTTTGCATCTGACGCAAAACTAGGCTACGGTTTTAAACATTTTCCATTTTAATGTTTATTGCTTACATAAGGAATTTAGTCTCCCTCTCGGAAAGAGTAATTTAATTGAATGTATACTTACCTAAACGGAACTCTTTGCCAATTCTGTTTTATTAAATTGTAGAAAAATTAATAATCTGTAGTCAAACACTGAAGTTGCTGAAAATTGTTTGGAACGATTATGAAATCCTTAAGGATTTCGAAAAATGTCGTTTGCTTGATTAGTATGTCTATATCTACATATTATACTAAACAGATCTGAATAAAGTTTTTACTTAGAAACATTCCGATTTTGTTACCCATGATTTAGTTTAGTTTTTTTAAATTGGAACGAAGTACCTTATCGCGCGTTGCGAAAGGGGGCTAGACGGAAAAAATTAAGACCAAAAGTTGTAACGACAC
>DWEM01000113.1:0-25042 GCA_018245935.1 Agara belti belti
CTACGTTATTGACGGTAGCTATATAGTTTATTTTAAAAGCAGAAAATGGATAATTGGGCTACATGGCTCACGGCAAATAACTCTGTAAATAAACATTTTCCAATTGCTTGTTTATAGGCTGAGGTTGATGAAGATAAAGTGAAACTTGATTACTACAACCCTGGACCAGTGACGCTGGCACATCCCGATCCTGCGTTGGTGGAACGAGCAGCCGATGTGCTTTCCAAGGCTCAAAGACCACTGATAATAGTTGGCAAGGGAGCAGCGTCTGGTCATGCCGAAGATGCGATTACAAAACTAGTGGAAAACACTAAGATTCCATTCCTTCCTACTCCAATGGGTAACATATTAATATTTTATAGTAATTGCTAAAGAAACAAATATATTGTTGGACACACAAGAGCTCTGTAATATCATGTTGCAATCATACATGGCCTAGTTTGATTCTCATTAAACATTTGTATGATAAGCACATGTGTAATATTATTATTATTATTATACCATCACGCCAGGTTCCTAACGGGGTAGGCAGGGCGCACCGAGTGCCAAATATCCCTGTCCTTACTAACCTGACGCTCATCGTCTACATTCATCACTCTCTTCATGCATACACGCCGGTTTCAGTATTTATTATTAACCAACATTAATTGCGAAAATTCTACTGTAATACACCAATGCACATGATTTACCCAGTTTTAAGTACATTTCAGAAAGGTGCCAAATACATCGCTATCACTAAACCTGTAGCCTTCATTCAGAGCAATATGTTTATACGGCAAACGCTAATTATTGTCTCTAAGCCGAAGTCATGCCGATTAATATGTTCGTAAGTAACCGCAACGACTCATGCCTACCTGCCCAAAAAAATGAAACAAAAAATAAGTCTGACTTATTACGGTAAAAAAATATCCATATAATCTTTTATAAGCTAAGGAATAGTAAATCCAATTTGTATTACAAAAAATCCAATTTCAAATTTTTGGGCCGTCCGGTCGTCCGAGACCGATTTCAAAGATAGAGTGTATATGTATATACAAGCTAACGGAATCGCGCAGGCAAGGGCGTGGTTGCGGACGAGTCGGCGTACTGCGTGTCGGCGGCGCGCACGCTGGCGCTGCAGCGGGCCGACGTCGTGCTGCTGCTGGCGGCGCGCCTCAACTGGATGCTGCACTTCGGCCAGCCGCCGCGATACGCCGCCGACGTTAAGATCATCCAGGTCCCAGCTTCTTTATTGTTGCATTTCTTTTTAATAATAATAACATTTATTTATTTATTCTTTATTGGACCAAAAATAATGGTGGTACAAAAGGCGGGCTTAATGCCAATTAGCATTATCTACCAGCCAACCTCAGGGTTGTGCAGAGATGTCGAAGGCGGTATAGTACTATAGCCGAGAAGAAAAATAAAATGAAATAATACTAAAAAAATAATAGTATATATATATAAATATATATATCTAATAACAGTTGTAGATGAGAGTAAAAAGAAAAGAAAATAATACATTTGTAAAGTATACGCTAAAACACGCCTTAATTAGAAAAACCATATGAGCAGAGCCCGCTGCGGATGCCCGCTTCTTGCGCCCGTGAGAGTTTTAGCGCTAGTAAAGCTATTGTGTGCCATATTGGTTGTCACAAAGCTACGACTTTACCATTTTGAAAACGGTATGGACTAATGTTATATAATCTAATGTTTGCAGGTTTCTTCCAGTTGCTTTACACTGATCTTCCCCTTCATATTTAATATGTACTATATTTTGGATAGGTCGATCATTTATCCGAAAATACATAAATCACCTTTCACTGTTATACCTTTCGTTTTTTTGGAAACAAAAAAAAAGTTTTAAAAAATCTTTTTTGTTATAATTTTATTTTTAACAGGTGGACATATCTCCAGAGGAGTTCCATAACAGCGTTAAGTCGGAGGTGGCCGTGCACTCCGATATCAAGCCATTCGCTGAAGCTCTCACCCAGAAACTAGCCTCTAAGAAATTCTCCTTGAACCCGTCTAACAACAGCTGGTGGCAAGTGCTCAATGAGAAACAAAAGAAAAATGCGGAATTTGTGGAGGTAGTCATGTTTTTTTGATCAGCTTGGAACATACTTTGGCCGACCAGGCTTCCGTCAAAATGAAATAATTATTTATCTAACATTAACTACCTGAATCGACCGCTCAATGTACCCTCTTATCATTCTTAACTTTAAAAACTCATACATTTCCACTCAGTCAAGCTTAAAAACCATTTCGAATGTTCTTGTGTGACATAGGTGATAGATTTGATGGTAAATCCCACTAAATATAAGGCTAACATAGTTATACACTGGCAAACTGTATGTATATTGCAACAAGTTTTACGATTGTTTCCATTACAGAGTCAAGCAAACGACAAGTCGGTGCCGCTTAATTACTACGCCGTGTTCAAGACAATTCAGGCGAACATTCCAAAGGATTCCATCATCGTCAGCGAAGGCGCCAACACGATGGACATTGGCCGTGGGATCCTGCTCAACAGCAAGCCCCGCCATAGGCTAGATGCAGGGACATTTGGTACCATGGGAGTAAGTCATTTTGAACTGAAATGAAAATAATTTAAGCCATGATGTGGTTGCCTGTAATTGTCCTGGCACTTTGCAGGAATTTACTTTTTATGAACTTATTTGAATGTAATAGTGTACAGTATGTTGGCAACCAAATAAATAGATAGCTAAGGTACAAGAAGCACTGAATGACCCCACGTAGTCGGCATATCGCGCGCTATCCCCAGCGCCGTTTTGATGGATTATCGCTAAAGGTTAGTTTACAGGAGTCGCAATAACAAGTTGCTAGTTCAAGTTGCTAATAACTCAGTGGAAGTTGATGAAACCACAATCAATCTGCTTGGTTCGTAGAATACCGATTGTACGAATGATGATTTAAAAATTATTTTTTTTCAACCCTGTTGTTCTTCCACTGCTGAATTTGGGGTCCTCTTACGGTTTTAAGATGAGAAGGGTATAAAAACCTATTCATTCGTCCACAAATAAATAAAATTGGAGTGTCTGTTTGTAATATTAAAATAACCGCTTTTTACTCAATGCATATGTACACTGTTCATATACCAAAATTACATTTTTACAATTTTTGTCTGTCTGTCTGTTTGTTCCGGCTAATCTCTAGAACGGCTGGATCTATTTTGACAGGACTTTCACTGGCAGATATATGATTTAATAAGGAGTAACTTAGGCTACTTTTATTTCAATTTCAATTCAACTGCGGACAGAGCTAGTGTAGGTATATATTTCAAGTTGACTAATAAAGAAAATACAGTTCTAATACCACAATTGAATGATAAGCATCATCTCAGTTTAAATCGCTACCTTTCAATTCAGATCGTAATCAATGTAATGACTATAACGACCGCCGGACGAAGGGATATTGCACCGTGATCTATTTACACTTGTCATCGCAAAGACCACTGTATGGTCACAACAGTAAAGTCCACATACGTGTATCAGTTACGGCAAGTAGATGATGGAGTCACAAGTGAAAAATTACTATGCAGTGATTGTAGACGTTCGTGTATTGGTCACCTCACAATCGTACAATCAGACAGATCGTGTTGTGTCTAATGCGTTCGTGAAACACTTAAAAAGTAATAATACTAGTTGATTACCATACTGCTGATATTTTTGCTTTCTGGCGACGTTTGAATTTAATATCCCAAAAATATTTGTAAAAATTAACTGTTAGTGGTTTCTGTTTTAGGATATTCAGATTCACTTAATATGATATCAATTTTCAAAAATCCACCATACTTTACAACACGCTATCAAGTATTACTACTACACCTTTACCGTTGTGACAGGTAGGGCCAGGATTTGCCGTCGCAGCAGCCTTGTGGTGTCGCGACTACGCCCCCGATAAGCGCGTCATCTGTGTTGAAGGAGACTCGGCTTTTGGCTTCTCGGGTAAAAAGATTCTTACATCACAATAAATTGTACTTATATGACATTTTATATTTTTATAACTATGATTATTATTTATATCTCAGTGTTTTTAATATGATAATATTCTACTCCTTAAAAATAATCTATTTACAGGAATGGAGGTTGAAACGATGGTCCGATATAAACTGCCAGTTATAATAATTATTGTCAATAATAATGGAATCTACAGTGGATTTGACAAACAAATGATGCAAGATATTCAATCTGCCGGCGACGTTACGCAAAGGTAATAATAGTCTAACATCAGAGTTCTCCTAGTTACTTTTTTATATCAGAACAATTATCTACCATCATTAATGTACAGACAGTATTTTCGACAACCAGTCCTAAAAGAAATGAAAACTTTTCAGTCTAAAAAAAGGTTTAAATAACTTTTCCAATCTCTAATATATTTGAGTTTTGAATTACAGCACTCCACCAACTGCACTATCGATTGAAGTACGTTATGAAAAAATGATGGAGATGTTTGGAGACACCGGCCACTTCTGTCGTACTGTTGAAGAAATTGAAATTGCTGTGAAAAAGGCTCTCGCAGTTAACGACAGGCCCAGTATTATTAACATTGCTATCAATCCCCAGTCCAACAGAAAGCCTCAAACTTTTAACTGGCTCACTGAGTCTAAACTGTGATACTCAAATGTTTATATAAACTTTATGGCAAAGTGTTTTTACAAAGTTTTTATATTTTTGTTACTCGGTTATAGGAAAATATTGATATTGGTGCTAGATATGTATGCTATTGTAATTCTATTCTACATATATTTTTGGAGAGGATAATAAAAACGCTTATATATTTGATATTGTCTGTCTATTGAGTTCCTTATATGTCATCACATGTTTGTATATAATGAACTTAAAAATATATATATTTAATACATTTACATTACAAACTAAATCCCTGTATGTTGTTTAACTTCACTGTAAGCAAATTAATCTGCTATGTGGTTGGTTGTCCAAAGCAAACCGAACATTGTACCAGTCTGGTTCTTCACATTTTGCTGAGGCAGCCAATTAAAAAGTTCTCTATCACAGTTTGTGCTGAAAAAAAAAAATCTGCATTAGACAAGTTTTGCCTTTTACCTCTGTAATAAATTCGAATATATTATAAACAAATATAATTAAATATGAGATATACCGGCTAGCTGCCAGAAGTAGCAACATGTCTGTGATCAGTTTTCGTTAAAAATTTGCAGAAATTTCTGACAAATTTTTAGTAATACCATATTTAACCAAACTTAGCCCTCAAATAATCATCTTACAAACTCAGTATCAAAGCTAATTGTTTGCACTATTAGGAGTGACATGTTATCGAGTGGGTTTAATTTTTCATTTTTCATTTCTCTTATATTTGCAACATATAGCGATGGGTTAAAAGGGGGCAAATATTTTGTCAGTGACACCAAGTATATTTAATCCATTCATGAAGTTTTACAACACATCATTATGTAGAATTAATGGCCACAGATTGAAACAACACAACTGAGGCAAATAATCATTCAAATGGTTGCAATCTCAAACAATCACTTCAATCATGTATTGTAATGTGCCTCGTTGTCATGTGATATCAATGAAGGTCAATTGGCTCAAACACATTTTCATAAAGCAGCCTCAGTCGTATCAACCAACCAAATTGACTGCAATTGGCCGATTTTAACAATGACCATATTTAGATAGGCTATTGATTTGATGAAAACAATATTATCTCACATTTGTTTAGAATATATATTAGGCTCAACAGACAAAGGCTCATCTCAAACAGGATATGTAAATTATACAGTTTAAAAGAGCCATTTCAAGTAATTCGCAGAACACAATTGATATAAAAACTTGTTTTGTTCACCCAATTTTATCACATTTTGTAAAATAACTATAATATGGAATGGAATAATAAGATATCTTATAGTCAATACATTCATGATAAAAGGTGAATATTTAATGTTAACAATCCATAGAATAAAGACAAAAAATATGTGCAGTAATACATATGTATATATGATACATAGGTAAATATAAAGAAGTACATACTGTACCGAAACAACTTACCTAGTTTGCAATTATTGGTTGTGGTCAAAGTATAAGCATCCTGATCGTAGTCATTGGTTAGGGTTAGGTCTGCCCCACGGATAAGGAGTTCATTACAGGTGTAGGGAAAATCTGCCGCTGCTGCATACATGAGAGCTGTACTGCCTGACTGCAATACACAAATCACATCATTATCATACATAGATAGTTATCCAGGTGGGCAATATAAAAAACAATGGCACTCAAAACACTAACACCACACTCCACAAACTCTTTCACCATACAATTCTAATATTCAAGAATGGCATTGGCAGTTTTGGACTTAGGATAAACAGATTCAGAACACCTTGAAATTTAAAAAAAAACCTGTATCTTTATCTCTTTCAATAAAGATTTTGTTGTGTCATTTACGTATTCACGGAATATACGGCAAACATACTTACATCATCTTGTATGTCAGCATCAGCACCTTCGTTCAGTAGAAATTTCACAACCTCGTGGTGCCCGCCTGCTGCAGCCAAGTGCAGAGCGGTCTCGCCTTCAGGCCCCCGTGTGTTAACATTGGCACCACTCCTATATACGATAACATAAAACCATATTTGAAAATGGTAAGGGTCATCTAGACAATGATTTTGTAAACTGACATACACAGAATATATAGCGTGGAATCAAACAGGACATTTTATGTGATACAACAACTGTTTAATTGGCATATTACAAATAATTAAGTAAATTAACTTATGAAATGAAGTCATTGTACAAATTCACCATGACATTCTCTGAGGTGTGTGAACTCTACGTTACTAGAGCTACACTTGGCCAGATCAGTAGATTATGGTCTTAAGCCTCTTTATCAAAGGACACCAGGGGAATAATTAAGGAATTCTCACACACACAACTGTTTGGGACCAATAACTAACTACATTTAAACCCTATCCAAGAAATATATTATTTAAAGTTAAAACATGTATGCTGTAAAGTTATATTTATGAAATTTTTGTAATTTAAGGAGACTGTTAAAAACAATCAATACTCTTCAGCAATAGTGAGACAATAGAACTAGTACAAAACCATAACAAAGGATAAACTCAAATTTTGGTGTCATGTAGAATTTTTGAAGGTTTGATAAGTCATGACACAACCAGCAATCTTTTTAACATAACATAATCATAAAGATATTCTAAATCAAATCCCTACACTGATGTTCTTTGACATCCTTATCACAAAGGAAGTACTTAAGACAATGGGTGTAAATTGAACTTACCACACTAGATCTTGACAACTATTTAACTGACCATAGCTCGCGGCCCAGTGTAGGGCCGTGAGTCCATGCTCATCGGTGATATCGACATACTGCTCCAGTTTCACGTCGTCACGAGTTATTTCTCCGCGCCCAGCCTTCGCGTGAAAGCTAGAGTCGGGCTGTGGCAATTCGGGAACTCGCGCCTGCGTATTACCTACAACACGACCTTGACACTAGACAACAATTCGAATCCTTTCAAGATGCGAAAATCAATAAATCTCTCAATGCACTATACTAGAATACTTGACGATAAATGTCACCTCTCTGTAAATTAGTCAAAGCTGTGCACTGAACAGATTTGTAAGGCGTAAATGCGCTCTTCCGTATTCCATTTAAATTGGGCGCCCATCGTTGATATCCTCCGCTCCCACTCTTGCTACTATCCTGGCTGCCCGAATCGAATTCGCACTTGAAATTTTCAACATTCTCTTGCTTTATATCAATATTTTTGTCCTCGTGTTTGACAGAAACACCTTCTTCCATTTTCACATTTGACAAAATCCAAAGACAAAACAATAGTTTACGATATTTTCACGATTAATGAATATTTTATGATACACCACACAAAGATTTATATACGTCTCTATTATAGAAGCATTAACTTGTAACAAATGTTAAAATTGAACCTTAATGTATTACGATAAGGTTTAAATTAAAAAAATTAAAATTTCATACCACAGATGGAATAAGAACATTTAAGGGAGATAAGTCAAATCGTAAAAGTATTAGGATATTCGCTAGATAATTCTAATGTTTAATTCATGGTAGCCACATAAAATAATAAGAAAAACAAATTCGACTAATTGTAACAACTGAGTCCTACAGAAATGCCTGTTTGTATCAACTTAAACGCAGATTCAAATTTTACAAAACTCGGAAAGCTTATATGTATATTAAATTATTTGAATATCAATACCTTTAAATAAAAATATTTTTATAATTGAGATATTAGTATTGATCACCACGATATCCGAAGAAAAAACAATACGATTTATGTGTTATTTATGGTTTTGAGAAGAGAGAACTGCATGTAAGTGTAAACTAATATTCATATGAAAATTAATATGATCAATTTGAATTAGAAAACTAGAATAAACATCATATAAGCCTTTATAGTTCAATATCTGTGATTGTTTGTCATGTCGTTCTTCCATTGTCGTTGGGTCAGAATGAATGAGCCATCGCTATTGTTCTTTTATAAAAAATATATCTGTCAAAATTCAAAATTTATCGTTGTTTGCCGCTTTGCCGTTACGTTTCGATGTCTAAATATCTATTCGATTCGTAGAATTCGTTTAATCTTTCATGTAATGTCATGTTTTGTATAAAAATTGTATCGGATTCGCAATTAATACGTGGATGTTACTTTGTAGAATCGTAAAATAGTTTTACGACATAAGCTTAACATCAGTAAACAATTAATAATGTCTGTTAGTGATCAGCTTTCTCAGTTGCAACTGGATCTACAAAACGAATTAACTATTGCAAATCAACTCTTACATTTAATGTAAGTAAGAGAATGTAATTTTATAATAAACTAGTTTGTACAGGTAACAATATTAATTCTGCTCTGCTGCTGCATCTGATGATGTCCCTGTTATTTTGTATTAAATCAGGAACAGAAAAGTTGTCAACTATATATCTGTCTTGATAAGCTCTATTGATGACACTATTTATTTGAACCTATTTAGTAAATTACATGAAAACAAACCATAAAAAATATGCTTGCTATTTGTACTGTCTTCAAATACTTCAAAAATATAACTTAATGCAATTTGAATATATACAGAATGATTGGATAAGTTTGGCGCTTAATTATATAGCTTATTTCCGTGAATTATTGCAATAACCCTATCTAACTGGTTATGGATTAACTGGATTTACATGCCTATGTCAATTAGCACTTGTAAACCAACAACAAGTTTATAACCATTGTCAGCTATTAATTGATATTCACTAATGTAAATTGTTCCAAGATTTCACCTATGTACAAAAAATTGTATTCATGATTAAACCAGTCTAGAGCCCTAGGAAGCTCTTGTTAACTACGTAAGTCTAAGCTTTTCTAAAATAACATTATTTAACCATGAGCTTGTAATTTCTATATATTTAGTTAACTCCTTATTGCTGCCTTAATCATTTCTTTAAGTTTAGCTAATCCTTTATTGCTGCTTTGTTAATTTATTTTAGTAATTAATTATTATTTCTAGATCTAGTGAGTTGCATAAAATTAAGACCCTCACAAGACCGGGTGGCGAATTTGAAAGTAATATTATACAGGTACATATAACTTCTTTTGTAGGAAAATATTCAGCTTCATTTCAAATTTGGAGCTTACTATGAATTTTGCTTTGCTTAGTAGTATTTAAAAGTGTACATACGTTTTTCATAAACATACTTATTTATTACCATAAATTAAAATGCAAATTTTTGTTTTTGCAGAATGCATCCTTAATAAAAAATCTGTCCAGCATACAAAAGATTGATTTGCAGAAAGTACCACAGATGAAGAGAACCCAAAATACAGATATTACCCAAAATACAAATCAGAACTTGTCCTATGAGCAATATGATAGTTTCAGAAGTAATATGAACCAAAGTTCTTAATTAATAAGATTAATGGCAAACTTACTTTAATTGTTGTAGAATAGGGATATATATGATTTTAAAGAAACTAGGTTAGCCATTTCACCCTTTTTTTTTTCTATGAGTACTTATGAGAACTGCCAGTAATTTTAAACTGTAATTTTATATTCATGATGATATATTGATTTCTTTAAATTAATTTATCTAATATTCTTATCATTATTATACCATCTTGATTACTCAGCTTGCATCTAACATGGTAGGCAGAAATCACCGAGTGCCAATATCTCTGTCCTTACAAACCTGACGTGTTTTGTCTACTTTAACTATATCTAGTATTTTTTTAAATTTGTTTAGTAATATTAATGATAATGGATAATGATATGTTGTACGATATTGCAGTAGAATAGATGTTCCTTACTATGCCTTGTTTTTAGGGTGGTGAATACCAGTAATTTATTCCATTATTCTTGTACAAAATTTCCAATATATTTAATTGAAATAAAAGATTTAAAATTACAAAACTTTATTTTTATTTCATGTACATTTTACATAGTTTTAACTTAGGTATAAAATCTTTATCAACATGTTTGACATGCAATTATAACAAATACATACTAAGAGAAGCCACATATTATGAAATTATAGACAGAAAGTACTACCGGTCAATGTTATAGCATATTTTAAGTTTAATAGAGATTAATTCTGCTATGTAAATTAACTACAAATAAGCAGATACGTAAATATCAGGTTTTTTTATTATTATCAGTTTGGTCTAGTGTTCATTATCAAAGTACTAATAATATTGGATTAACCTCTTTCCTTAGTGATACATTAAAAAATAAAACATACTCTCGGATCATACTTTCAAGCTTAAAATAAATCAGTTAGCAAATCATCTCTACACTAAAAGAGCTGTAATACTTGAATTTGGAAAATTGCGCATGGGGCTAAATAACGCGTAAACATTATTTAGCGCACAATGCTGATAATATATAAAAGGAACAATAAATTACCTCGCAGTGTGTAGATTAATAGTTACAAGACCAGAATATAACTTTTACTATATCTAGTATATTTGCATGATTATCTTCAATTACCAGAATATCGCCGTTACTCGCTTTACCACCAACATAATATCTAACCGTTTTGCACAATATTTTTAGGAATTAAAAAATCTTGTTAACCGGCGGATACAGAACTAACAAATTCTATTTTTAAATGCATTTTTATTTCCAAGAAAATTTAAATCTGTAAGCATGGAGACTATTAAATTCAATCTTGATTTAGGTACCTCATTGTAATGTTTATTTCAAAAACCATACTGCTACTTAAACACCAGACTAAAAACATAATATATCCATATATATACTCTTTTTAGGCTTTCATACGTGAATCAATAAATTACAAATTTTTTAATTAACTTGTGGGAACATAACCACGTGACTATACGAAATTCGAATGAAATCATTTAGACGTTCATAAGTAGATCACTAAACTACTTCTTTTTCATCCTTTACGAGTTCAAACTTAAACAAAATTATAGCGTCGTGGATAAAGTCTGCAAAACTTTTCTCGCTTGATATTTAATAATCGATACAGTTGCGCAGTCTCACATTGAGCGCTATGAATCTACGCATTGTATTCTGACGAAAACGGTTTATTTTAAGTGCAAATCTTAAAAGCCCCATTAGACGGGTTTCAATCAACATTTGCTTAAAGTACTTAAAACATAAATACACTAAAAAGGGCACCTTAAGATACTTGATTGTTACAATTGACCTGCATTAGATTACTATACTGTTTGTAGGCCTAATCAATAAGGGACATACGTTTTATTAGAATGTAAATAGGTAAGTATAAAGATTTAAAATGTAAATTTAAATTCACCAAGATTTTTATGACAATAGGCCTATAATTACCGGTTTTAATGAATACATATTTTACCTAAAGCCATGTGGTAACAGCTTACAGACTAGATAGACCAAAAATATTAAATCTACAGGTAAAATTTATCAGTGTTGAAATACTGCTGACTTTTCTTTAAATCTCTGTCTTCGTAGAGCTTTCTCTTCGGCTTCGCGACGTTTTTCCTCTTGTTCTTGGATAATTTCGTCATGAAACTTGTTTGTCTTGGCGAGTTCTTCGATTTTTGCTTCGAAAAAGTTTTTGGCGCCATTGACCCCAACTTGGTCTACATTTATTTCTGTCAATCTAGCCAGAGCTTCTAGGCCTGAATCTGATTCGAGTTCACCGGCTCTTGCTTTGCTGAAATAATTGTTTGATAAATTATTATGATATAATAGTACTTAGTAGAATTAGCAGTAGAATGTTACCTAATGTTTCTTGAATTTATTAGAAGGTTCTATTATATAAAAAAAATATGGCCGCAAACCGTAATGTTGCCAAAAATTATTTTATTTAATTAGGTCGTACCGCCAAGTGGTTTTATGATTAAGTACTATAAACTTGAGTGATTTACAGTTTTCAATTAACGAAAACCATATAAGATTCATGATTTCTCGTGTAACGGTGTTATGTAATACCCGCTATTGAAATAATCTACACATACCTAAATATAAATTATACGACTGAAGAGTAAAAATATAACGATATAGGATTAATTATACAGTTTCGTACTATGTCGAGAAATATTTACATTTTCAGATTATCAGTATTAGGCAGGCGTATTTATTTATTCTTTATACCAATAAAACGCATAACATAGGGTGAACGTAATGCCTAGTGGCTTTCTCCATCAGTCAACCCTAGATCGTAAAATAATAAAGCACTATAACAGGCGCGAAGAAAAATTATGGTCATCTTTCTGATTAAGTAAAGTGTACCTGAATAATAGTAGTATAATATAACGCAAGTAACGTGATGAAAGATAATTGATATTAGGAAATATTTTCTATTAAACATACCGGTAAATGAGTAAAAATTCTCTAAAGCTGATCTTATTGTCTCCGTCCTCGTCCACTTCTGCAATCATAGCTTTCAGGCCGAGGTGTGTCTGCGGAGCTCCCAGCCTCTCCATCATGCGCTTTACCTCCGTCAGATCAAGGTATCCATCGCGACCTTCATCGAACCTGGAATATCAGATCGAAATGTACAATTTTATCACTTTGTCACAAACATTTGGTTACGAACGTTTTAGTGTTTAACGCATAACACGAATTTATAGAATATAACATTAAAATCACTACGAGGTAACTAAGTTGTGTTAAGAAAATAATATCCTATAATGTTTTTTAAACTATTCATTACGTAAGCATAACATAGGCCGTCAATGTGTTTGGGTTATTTTTAGAGTGCCTAAGGAGGTCCAGTTGCAAGCTCCGATTTATATAGGTAAGTTGGTTGTTCATCCCCTAATTTTCCTTTAGCTCTTGCCATTTAATAAGCATGAAGGAATGATTCATTTTAGTAAAGCCGATATTATTGTTTCTTCTTTTGTATTTGTGTGTTCAAACTATGGTGTGCAAATAAAATTTGAATTATAGCCTGTTAGAAAAATAAAATCCTCTTTTGTAAAGAAAACCGTAAACATGGGTAAAACAATGCGATATGTACATTGCTATTATATTGCTACAAATAAATTGTTACTATGTAATATTGTTGTAGCCTTATAGTTTGGTCTCTAAATAATGTACTACGTGATATTTGACTGAAATTGAAACACTGTTTAGGCAACAAGTAGCAGTGAGTCCTCCAATAAGTGGATGTGGGACCGTTATGTAAGAACATTGTTATTTAGGCTTGCACAGAAAGTGCGGTGGTATTATGAATGCTAATGTCACATATTTCATTTGAACACCTCATGGTGTGATCGGTGACGCATGTATGACTAGTATGGCAATAGAAACTTCGTTGTCATCTTTGTGACCCTGACTGACTAATTAGCATCTCACGGAACAGTACCTACCGCAAATTTTTCGAACTATAACTCGTGTTTTTCTTCTTTCCAGTTTCTATTAAAGAAGGTAAATAATAGCAGAAACAAAAGTTATTGATTGATCGTATATACAAGATCATGTATAGTATGTACCTATAAGTAAATATTTTTTAAATACAATAATGTTAAGCGGACATGTAAGTAAGTTGGTTTTCAGTGCTAAATAAAAAAAGCTGCTTCAGTCCATCGTCTGTATTCAACCGCAAATGGAATCAAACATGAACGAAGATGCGGAGGTATCTACGTCTGACGTCAGCATAAATACCACGTGTCTCATTGTGTCTGTTGAGCAAATGTTTCAAACTAGACACAATAACAGAAGCACTGTAGAGCCATTGATAGAGGTCCAGCTAGGGTTCCAGGTGAACCCCGATCAGAGTTCTATTTTAAAATTGTTTTATAGGTAGATACTGCTTTTCTTTTATATATCGTTACGATATACATGCGCTATCAACTTACGTGTTATGGTAGGTATAGTATGAATATATTACTATGTGAGTACTACGGTACTGAATAGATGAATTGTTCGCGTAGTAATGTTAACAAAGCGAGAGTAGCCTCACAGTTATGGTTGTGATTTTAAATAGAGGCATTGTAATTGAAACTGCAATAATGTTCGGTGTCAACATTCTGCGTAAAGGGAACTTTATGTGAAACTAGGCGTCGTGTATCTGAATGGGTACTGTATACAATACTATTGAAGTGTATTCACGGGCAAAAACCGTGTGAGCGGGTTATGTTACATTTTACATCACAAATCTCATTATTTTAAACAAGACTTTCAAGGTAGCTTGTAGCTTAACAAGTGTAACGAACTTACCAATGTTTTGTACGTAGGTACCTACTATAATTTTTACAACAGGCGTGAAAAACGTGAGAATAATATATTATTTAATAACCTTCCTGCTTATTGTAGATGTTTAATTTTTTTTATCTTAATCTACCTTAGTGCTAAGTACACATAAATGTATATAGAACTGATACCGTTATCTAATATACCTATGTAACGAGGAAACGTGTAGGTAGACTAAATGTTCTGATTTCAATTACTTATAAATTTTAGCTTTAGTACAAAAGTTATTATCTGATTCCCTCGAAGCTTTACAAGAATTATTCTTTCTCAGCTTATCCGTATTCCAACATTTGGCCAGGATCTTTGATAGCAGATTCTTCATCAAGATGTTTTCAAGTTTCAAAGTAATAGCTCCAACTGTTTGGGAATTTGTTTTTATAAGGAAATATGTGAAAACTTAACATAGAAAGTAACTTCTTGTTCACAAAAAGAAAACATTGAAACGCCGAAGTTGTTTGAAATCATGATCACGCACGATATCTAACTAGCCGTTTGAGTCGACTAGAAAACCTTGATACTTACACACGGCACTATATGGTACCTACTTTATTACAAAATAAAGGTCTAAATAGGTCGCTTTTCTCAGGTATTCATGTAAAACAGTACCAGCATACCTTCATGCTATCTATTTTATTTGAATCTACGCAATAAAAACATTAATAATGTTGCTAACATTGAAAAAGCAATCAATACTTTAAGAAACAAAAGCTGTAAATATTTAATGTACGTAATTCATGATAATCGTAGTTTAAATGTTATCAAGCGTGATTAAATTCTATGTAGGTACAGAAGATGTATGAGTTCATAATATGCATTGTGTACCTATAGTTTTAAAATTGAAGAAAAGAAAAATAAGGGGCAGATGAAATATTCATAACACGCTTGTTATTTTTAATCTTGTTCTCCAAAGAAATCGCCTTACGTGGAAAAATATAAATGGAATGGAATACGTTGCGGGAGCCGCTGTTTTGGCTTTCAGCACGCGTCATTTTATAATATATCCAACGGGCATAAAATTATTAAACATGACGTCCAGTAATACAATAATAAACGTTAATGATAAATACACGCGTCATATACTTATGATTGTTATGAAACCAATGGTCATTGAAGAACAAAAGTCGTTACTACCGAACTTTATTGTGTATATAGATTCGTATTGCAATAATGCTTGCAGACCGACTCATAAGTGGGTATTTTTTTTCTTGGTTAACCACATGATGCATCACAAGACAATGTTGGACGACTAAAATAACTAAGGCTTTATGCATGTCTTATTAATTAATATTGGTAATGACTCGTTATCGGCTGGATATTTTAGTATTGACGTATTCCAATAATAAAAGTCGATATTTCACAATCCAGAGCTAGCTGATATTTTTATTCCCGCTTATTATTTTTTTGCAATGAATATGAAATAAACTAAATTAACAGGATAGTTCTCGTTTTCGTGTATTGAAATACATTTAGCAACATTCCATATTTAATCTGTAAATGTAAGGAAATAAATAAAATTATCTATAAAAGTCAATGTCTTGGAAATTACGCTATAAAAAGATTACAAACGAGGTCGGGCATAATAAACTGGAATCGTTGCCCTACTAACACCCGAGACTAACGAACTGTGCCACCTCTGCACCACCACCCATCCATCTGCTCAGACTAGGAACAATTAATTAATATGAACCCGTTGGCTTATATTACAGACAACAATTGCCATTCATTCGTAAACAAAACTAGACAGTGGTGTTTATTTTTATTAATACAACAGTTAGGCATGAGGCAGTTAATAAAAATGTGGCTTCACACACGAACAACGTTTAGAAGTCATTACCTATCCTCGTTTGTATTGATTTGTTTCAATTATTGGTATGCTGGAACTAGTTAAGATAAAACTTGTACTCGACTAAGCAATATTTAATGATTATGTATTAATAAACGTTTGCCTTTTATTAACAAATGAAATCAATATTTTGCGGATTTAATCCGAATTTTGCATCGCACGTATTACGAGTATTTAGAGTTGCTCGAGGTGTTTGTCATAATTATGGTTTAAGCAAATCATGTTATTTTTGCAGGTACAAGAATATAAATCATGTTATCTATGTAGTATTCTTTTTCTTTCTCAAAAGTCCCTAAATATTTAAATACCTAAATAGAAAAATATAATGCCAATTGGTCAAAACAGGAAAATAGACTTCTGATGTTACTAGAATATTACTGTACATACTGAAAAAAAAGAGCTTACACGTTATAAACATATTTAAGAAGTTTATATATGTATTTATATTGAAAACCGGGATCGGCGGCGCTTAGGAGAGGTCCATGTCCAGCAATCGACTGATGTCGTCTGATGATGATGGTGATTTGTACAAATATATGGAGGTAGATGGTTATAGCAAACTTACAAATTAATTTACAAAATAATTTGTCAAACATATCTTTAGTCTACTGGTTAAGCTTAAATCTTAGTCAAAGATTTAATCGAGTAAAACTGGTCAAATAGCATTGTAATTGTGGATAATAATAAATTAATAATATTAGCCTTATTGCGTTTCACATGCTTACTTATCAATAAATTTCCATATCTCGTTTAGATTTTGGTTTATGTAATTGATTGGCAAGAAGGATTGAGCACAGCGAACTCCAAAAAACCTGCAAGCCAGTGCCAACTGTCGTGTTGCATTAGCATGCCAGTAGTAACCTCAGAACAGCAAAATTGCGTCACGAATGCAACATGAATTCAATGTGAAACGAAACGATTTCCCAACAAAACACAATTATTGTTTGTCTACAGCCATTAATTGTACGTGTTTCCTATTTTTTATGCCGTGTTATTGAGCCTTTTTTGTTAGGTTTCGTAATTTTTAATAGATTGAGCGTGATTATTTCATATTTATCTTCATTAGGCGGTTTCCTTTAATTTATTTACTACGCGAGTACATTTAAATTTTTCAACTGTACGCAAATTGGAAAGGAAAAGGGTTACTGAAACTTTCATTGAACGTCTTACAGGTTTCCAAGCTACATTTTGTCTGGAACTACATATATACATATAATTGAAACAATAAGAATATCTATAACATCCAAATCTCTCTGTGCGAAATAATATTAATGACCTATAAATCGAACCTATAAATACAATTTATAAAATCAAAACAAGTTTCAATTTTATCAACATAAACTAAAAAACCATAGCTATGCCTGTTACAGTATTAAAACTATGTATATATACTTACAGATATTTTAAATTTTCAAAATTGAAAATTAAAACCACGTACTAAATGAATTCCAATGTAGAATTACAAACAAAACACACAAATATACAAGGCCAGCTATCTATCAAACATTTATATATTTACAATTTACCAGCACATCCATACATTTTATTTATGTTCATTAGGGACAAGATAATCGAATAACGTTATCTTTATATATTACTATTTTCCTATTAGATCATTGGACTAAATTAAGCAAAAGGTTTAAAATTATTCGAGAAAACATTCTACATATATGCCTGCGAGCTAAGTTCATTAAACCCTGAGATAACGCACCCTCCAGTTTCATATTCTATATCACGGAACTTTTCATGTGTACCAACATTAATGTTTTTTGACATCTCCATTTTGTTAATATTCAATATTGATTTGTGTGTGGACACGGTTATATATACGTATTACGATACAAATATTCCGTGTATGTGTAATACATCGGTTTTAAAAGATCTTATCATTACATCACTTTATATCATGTGTACTTACAACGCAATGTCCTTAAATGTTGATTGATAAGAATTATGTATATCGGTCCCCAAAACTGTGCATAACCGTTATCATTGTCATGAGGAACTCAAACCTACAGACAACACGTATTTTGTTATGGAATTTAAATGAAGGAAAACTAACAACGCAAGTACATAATTAAAACTGTAATTAGGTTTCCCGTTAATAAATACAATAACATACTTTTGTGTGTAATTAAAATGAATGAAGGTTATAAACGCATTTACTTCATTTTCATCTATAATTTTTATTATTATCATACGTACCTAGATTTTTACGAAACCACAATCAAAATGTATCAATGCACGTGTAATTTAATATAAAAAAAATCTACCAGGTGGAGAGGTTAGCTAGTTTAGCATCGGATGGTATTATCGTATTAATTTTTTTCAAGATATTATTATATTACTGCCATTAAATGTGACAATGTTCTAGAATATGTGAATGCGGAATCAACACTTATATCTCGATTTAGCATCAACTCGAAGAGTAAATACATAAGTACTAGGTACTGTTTGTGGTTTTTATTAAATGTTTCTGTAAGCTAATCTCTAACAGTAGGTGTATATTGTAGGTAATCACTGCAATAAGATTCATTCGTAATCGTAGTATGTAAGAAAATCCTGTGTTTTGCACTGAATTCGTTCTGTACAAATTTAGTGCAGCAGAAGTAGATTATTTCTCCTACTTATTTATTTAGCAACGTAATTTGTAACATTACAGTTAATAACCAATGCCTTGGTGGTGGTGGAATAAGCTTAATCAGCGTGTACAGTGGACTAGTGATTCATATGCATACTTATATTGTTAGGAAAGTGTAACTTTAGGAATGTTAACAAAAACCATTGTTTCAAAAAAAAAGCCACTACGTAATTACTCTTTCAGCTTAAAATTACTTAAAAATATTTATATTGCCTGGCTTTTCTGGAATAAAAATTTTTGTAATTACGCTCGTATAACGATGTTTTACGTAGTTCGGCGGTCATTGCTATGAGTCACCGACACCGAACATTGATTTTGTCGTGTGATATCTGTACGCTGGCAGACGCTTCCTTCCTCCCCGTGGGGCGAAAATCAACGTCAATATTATTACACTTTGCTGCAGTGTAAACTTTGTTAATTTGAAACGACTAATTGTTCGGAATATAGGAATATTTTAGGGAAACAATCATAATTCAATGCTGATTTATAACTTTCATTCAACTATATTTAAAGACATCTGCTTGTTTAAAGCTAAAGTAGGATCCGGTTTTTGTATAGCTTTGCTTGCATAATATAGTATGTAGGTCTAACCACCACATCTCAGAATCGCACTTGTATTTTCTCCTCGAGGGCCTTGGGCCCCTTGAGCGTCCCTGTTACTGTCCCTCCATTACAAAACGAACAAAAGAAGACTAATTTATGTACAAATTTATATTGATAACTGTATAAGTTCCCGTGATTAAAAACACTATATTTTTTAAAATGTGAAATTCGATCAAATTATGTGAACAGCTTCATTCGAAACGATTTATTGTTGACATATTTATCAAAATATGATCACGAAACATATGTCCTGTAATTGTACTTTAATTACAATATTAATTGTCAGTTTGCCTGTTTTAACATTTAGGTATTCATAAACAGGTTAATATTAAATAAATACGTTGCTTAAACAACAAAAAGAATTTTATTTGTATTTTAACGAACGAAGTCCACGATAATGAATTCAAAACCAGTTTTATTTCTATAGCGTAGCGATTATAGAATGTACCAGAAGGTCTCTGCAAACTTAAAAGTTTAACTTGAATACCAACTAGAATGACAATTGCTAATATATTGTATTTCATTTACGTTATGTGAATTACAATGACTCACGATTGACGTTCTGTTGTAGAAAACAACTAGTTTTTCACACAATAAATAATATGTAAGTACGTCAAAGAGATAATTATGAATTATTACGGCGAATGTTTTGTAATGAATTTAAAATTTACTGTTTCTTTCTTAATAGAAAAAAATAATTTAATTTATTTACATATCAAATGTGTAATATAATAAAGTAATGACTTAACGACCTTACTTTATCGTATCAAATAGAATTCTTATTGCAAATAACAGTGAGTAATATCCGCCTTTCCGAAATCCCAGGAAGTAGACTAAGGCAGTGACGCAAACTAAAAGTAGTTCATACGACTTTTCACAGATCGATGGACTCATTCTGTCAACACAATGTTAGGGCTGATATTATTTTTTTGTGGATTAATTCTATTTACTCCCTAATTTACAAAGAACTCTTGTGGTACCTATATTACATTTCTTTTGATTCACCGCTATTTAAAAGCAAATCTTCGAAATATGTATAACTAAGAACATTTTGCAATAAATAATTGTGGCCACTTACGTTACTGTGAACTGTATTTTAGCTTTCATAGTATTTTACTTTCTAGTCGAGTTTAGTTTAGTTTAGCAAATTTTTGGCATTAGAATTTCAATGAAGTAGGTAACAAAACAACTCGCATTTATTTAACGATAATTTAATGTCTGTCTCGACGTCTTTAGACCATTTTAACTGTTTATTTAAAAATTGCAGCTTAGCGTCACACTAAATATTGTCCATATGATTAGGGCAAAGAATGAAAAAATGATGACAACCAATAATTTTAGACTATTTCTCTTACATATCATTTTCATTTGCTGAAGTGGGTGTTATAATCAATACGTAAACGTCGTAGGTTGTATCTTTTACAGTGGATATTATAAAACGACCCCTTCGTTTTTTATAAAACTAATTTCATTTAAAAGGAACTATTTTATAGTTGTACGGTGAAAGTCACGTTTATTCCCGTTAAAGCACGTGAAATAAAGTAAACATAATGTACATAATTTCTACATACGAAATGTTTTAAGGTAATCAATTAAATCATTTTACTCATGTTCATGTCTGTACCTACTCCTATATGCTCCAATTCCTTTTTTTACTGCAGGTATATTTCAAAAAAAGAAATACCGTTTTTGTTTGCTCTTGGAATTGTCATTAATGTTTATTTATTTATCATATTATGTTACCGTACACAAAATTTCTTGTGAAGTAAGTATTTGATTATTTTACTACATTTTTGTCAATAATTTTGACGCGTTTCATTTACCTACTATGTAGTAAGTACTGTTTTCGTTCTCATATAATTAAATAAGAAAAAGAAATTTCAATCAATGCGATTAAATTCCAATTAATTATCATAAACAAAAAAAAATACTTTCGTTAGTTTACTGATAACTATTCGTCAAATTTCGATCATAAGCGATACTACTATTTTTAATTTAGCTAGAAGATTTTATATGAAGTTGAAGCTAACCCCGAAGCAAATATTTTTCTGCAGTAAGCGTCTAAAAGCTATCGATGTAATGCACAATAGGGTTTGTAAAGTAAACAAAAATGAAGTCATGCGGGTATCCTACTGGTTTGGCGAGTGTTGATTATTTCTTATTGAGGTTGGGGTTTAAAAATAAACTATTGAACGATATGCATTTGCAACAACTCCTTAGTAATAACTAGTTATAATGGACATGGGTAATGAGATTTTACGCGAGTGGTTAGTATCCTAAGTATTGACTTGCATTGAAATTACAATAAAGTTTCATTAATAACATCGATTGATTAGTTCACCTATAGGTGTAACCGAAAAAAACATAAGGATACAAATACAAAGACGAATACATGTCATACCTAACTTAAAAATAAGTAAAAGGCTCAGTACAGTTGACATAAAAATGGTGAGAATATTGTGTGAATCTTGAAATATCTTATTAAATAGGCGAATGAAAGTGAATGAAGTAAATTACCGCATCCGTAAATATGGAGGGGCACCTATTCATGGCTGTCTCCCACGATGCCACACGTCACATTACTAATAAATTACATCTATTATGTTTTCGACTAATTAATTACATATTAGAACTTTCACTAATGTATAGCGAAAACGAAATAATGCTACTTCAATATAACAACTCATTTAACACCACTTGTCACGAAATGTTATTTGGGTTCCTTGCGTGTACTTAAACTTTATAGCCCTCTGATCATAAGAATTTAAATATTTTTTTATTCATTCGAAAAATCTTTAAAACAAGACCATACATACGGTTATACTTAGGTGAATTTAATAAATAACTTGCTCTATTGAGGGTAGGCGTAACTTCAAGGCAAACCATAATACCATATTTGTAAATGGCATGAAAGACAATTTTAATAATTGAAGCAAACTGATGGTCAGTTGATACTCCATTTGCTTATAGAAATAGAATGAATAAATGAAAGAATACCTATAATTGAGCTAGCGATAATAAAAACGTGAATGTGTATGGCTATAAAAATCTAATATACAAAGTTAGAAGTATGTAACACTTGTTTTATAGTTTTGAGTGAATACTTACTTGTTGAAGGTCTCCTCGTATTGTTTTATTTCCTTCCTGGAGAATTCGTGAAATTCCGTATACACATTCACGAACTTATATTTCGGCTTCACGTCGAGGCCCTCTTCGAGTTTATCGTTGATTTGCTGTCTCCTGGACAGAATTCCGCTGAGTTCTTCCGTGGCTGCCATAGTGAAGAATTGCGCGCCAAATAGGAATTCGAAATGTGCGTTTATACGGCGAGAGGAGAGCAATGACGCTGTAGAGCGTGCCGCCTTAAGAACGCTGGCAGACTGCAGGCGGGCGCTGAGCGTAGCGTTGTGGCCGGGCCGGGCGCCGGCAGCGGCGGTCCGTACCTCGCACACCGCGCGCGCTCCCTCGCTCGTATCGTAATCACGTTGCGGGGGACGGAGGATCGACGCAAATGTGTGCCGCGCACGCCTCATAATCTACCTCATCTTGCCGCAATCGCATCGCCTCCAAAATAAACCTCAACGAGTTTTCAATTTTTGATTAGACCGGACACAAGGCGTGAATGAATAACGATCTCTCGGCCACGAAGGGAACAAGTTAAGGTCATACTTCATATTAATGTTGAAAGTGCATAATAATACTTTCAGGTACATCATAGATTGAAGGAAACAAAGTAAATGGGAATTAAATTTTCTAATTAAAACTATTACGGAACCACATAATAAAACGTCTACAACTCACACGTCAAATGAAACTCAGCTTCTACAAAGGTTTTAATTATACTAACGGTTGCGTTTTTACGGGACTTGGGAATAAATAATTATATTTCCAAAACAGATATCACAATGTATATATATTATCAACACAAAATTTGTTCAAATATATGCTTACATATATAAAATATTAGTTATAAAAATTGTATACAGATAAATTTGTCAACTAATCCCTTTTCTACAATTCAATATAATTTTTTGGTGACATTTCTGAATACTTCGTTAACATATTTTCCCTTTTCAGTTTTTTTTCCGTTCGTTTAATTGTATCAATTCTGGACACGGGTCTCCTCTCATAGCGAGAGGGTTTATGTCGTAGTTGACCACGCTGGCCCAGTGCGGATTGACTCACTTCACTCGAAGCAGGAATATTTGCAAAATTTTTAAGGTCGAATTTAGTCCCTAATTCAAGCTTCAAATGAAGCTGTGTTGCTGCCACAATACATGTATTCCAAATATTCATTATTCTTAGCATTATCTCTTGAGTTAATTATCTTATTATTGTCTTTGTAATGACATACCTATCTACTCCTAATACTTAGTATGTTCTAAGCAAACAATTGAAATATGAAATATACATACCTACAGGTACATATTAGTCTATGTTTGTTCATATCTATAAAATAACTTACTGCAATATTTCAGCTACTGTGTTTAGTTTAAACACAGTATTGTGAAGTTGTTTACCTGATTAAAAGGTGAAAACTAATGTGGTTACAGAATATAGGTTAAGAAGATAAATAATCAGCTTTGTTAGTAGCTCACCTTTGCACTGCTACGTATGCCAGCATGGCTCTTCTTCTGAAGGTTATTTGTAAAGGTTTAACCCTAGAATCTCGTTTGAAATGTTACCTTTGATAAAATGAGCAATGTCATATATACCTATTCGCATCAACACATACATATATTATAGTTCTACACGTAGGTTGTAAGTCACTTAATAAAAATAGTTGGATACTTAAGGGTGAATCGCTTTTTTTTTATACAATTAAACTGTATGACATACGCATAAAAATGGGATACAGTGATAGGTAAAAGTTTGAAGAAAGCCCTATAAAAAGTGGTATTTAGCTTTTTAGTTAGAAATAAAGAAACGTATTTCAACGTATAAAGAGCATGAAATAAGGGAAGACAATTTGTTTAAAAAATCCGCCCTATTTGGAACATTTCCTTTAAAAATATGTGAGTATTTAACTTCGTATTCAAGATTAAGAATAAGACACACACGGAGGCCTATAATGGACAAACTCATGACACCTCTCTTTTGCGACAGGTGTCTAAAAAGGGAATGTGACCAGATGATAATGACCAGATACTTACTATTGGTAAGGAATTAATGCCCGGTGTATGGCAATAGGCTCACCACCTATTCCATTGTGGGACTTAAACGTAACTGGTGAAATGTGGGGGTGTA
>DWEM01000114.1:0-25003 GCA_018245935.1 Agara belti belti
AAAATCCAATAGTACCCGACCCGGGATTTGAACCCAGGACCTCCCGATTGGCAGTCGCGCTAGCAACCGCTCGACCATTAACCATATAAAATTTACTTTAGAGAAATAAAGAGGCTCTGCTTATTATATCATAAATGAAATATAAAAAGTTATTTGCATCTTATGCATACTCATAGTTAGATATTCAGTGACTTGAAAATGTCCAATCATTGTCTTGCTTGTTATAATTATAGAACTTGGCAAGGATTATTTATTACTTTGTCACTACCATTATCTGTGTGTCTAGTGAAGTATTAGGTGCTTACAAACAAAATATGTATCTGTATAGTTGTCTTTACACATGTTTAAAACTGTAGGAAAATATATCAATATTATAAAGCACTAATGGATTAGTATTTGAATACTACATACTAATAATATGTACAATATAGAGCTACATCAATAATATTATGTATGATATCTTAATGATATATGCTTAAAAAATTATTTTCCGTTTTTTTCAAAACTGGTGTTATTTTACGATCACTATATTACATACTTTGCCATAAGCAATTTACATGTTGCAGGTAGGCAGTGGTCTTCTCTCACAACCTGAACCTTAGTTTAGATAAGTGTTATGGAGCTGTGTGTTCACAGTTTTGTAACTTTTCTTAAAACCTCTGATAACATCAATTGGACGCTAACAATAAAAACCATAGCACTTTTAACAAATAAATATTTGTTACATCAGTAAGCTCTGCATACTGTTGTGTGTGTTCTGTGTACATGTACCTTTATTAAGCAGTATTGCTTCATGTGTAATGACTTCCAAATACATCTATAAAATTATTTTATGAGAGATTAGTTTTGTAAACAAGATTATTGCGGCAACCAATAATTCTGATTGTGCAAATGTCCACACCTCAATTACCTACAGTTACTAACAACTACCTACAGTTACAAAGCAAATTCATTTATGTCTGCAACAAATTATTTATTTCATTATCTAAAACTGTAGTACACTGGCAAAACTACAGCAGTGAAAACATGAAATTTTGTTTATGTGATGTTTTGCTTCTCTTAGTTTGTTCTTCATTTCATAATCAAGTAACCATTAATCATTTTTACAGATCATATTTGGGACCGGGGTCTATACAGGCGTCTATGTGGCACAAAACTATCAGGTATCTTAATGTAGTCAAAAGGTTTAGAGAGGTATATCATCATAGGCTTATGCTTAGTTATACCATGCTGATTATAAATATGCACACCAGTTAAAGCTTCTAGATGTTATAGTTATAAATGTTGTAACATACATAATGCGTTAAATATAAGAATGTTTAAGGCAATGTATAGTCTTTAAACCATGTGCAGGCAAATGAGCCACATAAAGTCAATCAAATTAGTTAGAGCGACTTGAAATTAATAAGATAAACACATTTAGCTGAAGTACCTCTTTTGTTGTTAGATTTAAATGCTCAATTGTGAGCTACTGTGAATTCAGTATTCCATGCGGCCAATCATTGATGGAATAATCGTTACCAGTTAATTAACCTGTCCAGTTTTCACCAAAAAAATATTTAAAAAATATATGATTTGTTTTTTAGTGCATACAAATATTAGGTGTCAATTACTTAAGTGTGTGTAACTTGAATTTAAAAACATCCCTATAAGGATGGTCAGGTCAAAAGTAAAAGATACAGTTACAAAGTAATAGTAGTTCAATTGTTTTTTCGCAATATATAGAGAAGACAAGTATTTGGCATATATCCATTGTTGTCCGTAATATCATCATTCTCATTTCTGCTTGAAATGTTTGGGTTCAGACTACTTTATCAGTATCAGACACAGTAAGTACACAAATACCACAGTGGTTCATTTGCTCACATATGGTCACAAGGCCTTTACAAGCTGTTCTGGAAACTAGTTCTGAATGTGATTTTTAACCAATTTAATTCTGGGGCGAGGCTGAGCCTGCAGTTTATTTTTTTTCCAACTAAGCTACCTAATGAATCGAAAACAAATAATATGCAAAGGAGGCCATGCATACATTCAGAAGCAATTCAACCCAGTTCTTTGTTGAAGTACTTTAAAGTTTTTTTTTCCCATTAATTTTGTTAATAAAATTGTTCCTGGTTTATTCCATAAAATGAAAATTGAAAAGTATGGCCTCTTTTATCTGTCACATTTCTGCCTGAATATGTAATTTGTAATTTCACTAATAAATTTATTAAATAAGATAGTGTTTGACACTTGTTAAAAAGAATTAAACAGATTTTCTCAATGTATGTAGACAGAATTGATTTAATTTCTTTTAATACACAGGCAGCAGTAAGTCTTTTATGTAAGAAAGCATCTCAGGAATGTGACAAGTCAATGGAAAAAAAGAAATGGTTAGTTTTTTTTAATGTATTATATTTAAATTGAAACCTGGAACAATTTTTTACTATTCCATCATAAATAATGTAGAACTTTCAGTGCTGGATTAAGCTAGCATAGGGCTTATAGCAAATTCTATTGTGGAAACTTTGATTTGCAATTGGTTCCTTAAGTTTAAAGTAGTAACAAAACAATACTCAAAACATTTATGTGCCATTCATAAGTAACAATTTGGTTGGTATGTATTAGACCTTATTTGGTGCTGGCAACTACAAAAAGTCAGAATGTAAGATTGCCCTGGGGATATACTCATTTATTATAAATTATAAATCTTTACTATTTAATACACAGATGCCACTTTGCATAGAGGTCCATAATCTTGCTGAAAGGTTAATCCAGCTTTGGAAGAATTTTAAAAAGATTGTAACACTAAAAACATAGGTCATATGAAGTACAATAAGTGTATTGCAATATCCATTCTCTTTTACAGATAGAGAAGGTAGAGGACCCCAAAGCACTATTTGAAAAGGCTCAGGCATTTGTGAAAGCCAAAATGTCCGACTTCAATGATGGAAAGAAAGATTGACAAAATGCAGGTGTGAAATAAAATAAATGATGAAATTAACGTATTTAATGTAAATATTGTTTTGTAGGTTCATACAATAGTTATTTAAATAAATAAATAAAAGTAACAGTACATCCAATAAAGATAAGTTTCATTTATAGCATTGAATACCCTCCACCTATATGCTCAACTCTGGTCAATGGCTCTTCAAATGCTAACCAGTCACTGGAGTGTGTTGGCAGTAACCCCATACTCTGGCACTTATATAGGGCTAGCAGTATATTTACAATATTGCCAATGAAATATACAAACTTTTGCACTGCTGCCTGAGTTCCGCCAACTATTTTAAATGTGCTTTGTGTAGAGAAAAGCGCCTTCACAGGTCTCACAATCAACATTCCCACCATCATAATTGGGAAAATCGATATTGAATTTCCTGCCATATACATAATAAACAGATTCATTGGTACTTGCTTCAATGGACCCAATGCCACATCCCACAACTTTTTAATCAATAATAAGTTGTCTGTCTCCTTCGACGATTCTGTATAATTAGCATTAGCAGATTGACTGTAACCGGGGGGGAATGGTAGATCTGTTGTGTGCCCTCGAGGCCTATAACAAATTAACTGAATTACAATGTACATCATTCGAAAAACAAACCAATTTTATTAAATTATAATACAAACTTACTTGAAGTCCAAAGCCCATTTCAATTTCTTGTTACTTTTAATTTGTGACATATTATATAGTAGTAATCGCAACTATGATAATGAAACGTGAACGTAGTTCAACTTTCTTTATAAATAACTGAATAAACTTTTAAGCAGCCACAGCAACTTATTACACGATGTCACTATAATCAAACATAGATAATGACACAATTCTATGAGCGACATATAGTCGATGGTTATTTTGAGAACACTTAACAGCCTAGAATTTCTACCTTTTGGCCAAACCCGTATTTACTGATCTGATAATATAATGTGGGGGTGTACTACACTCCTCTGCCTACCCCTTCGGGGAATACAGGCGTGATGTTACGTTTTTATAATATAAGATATAAAACACAGGTAAACTAAAATAAATTTTTGGAGTGAAATGATTTACAATTGAGGAAAACTGAAAAACAAAAACAAAGCTAAACTATCATTCGAAAACCTTAGCTTCGAAGTGAATCGACGCTGTCTACGAAACACATGTTACATAAAACTAAGCTAAGCTAAGCGATATAAGTGTAGGTACATTGGGCACCTCTAGATAGGCACACCACACCACAGTACTTACCGGCGTATACGAACCAATCCGCTAGATCCTTTTTTTCTTCAATTAAACTTGATCCACATCGGTACTCAAATCGGTATCTATATTATGTATTTGAATCGCTTTGATTGTCTGATTCCACATTTCGTAAATGTATAATAAATTAATCCACTATCTCGTCGTTAAGATGGCTCTTTTTATATGGCCCTTCCTCCATTATCATATTTTTGCCATTTTACGACTGAATAATTGAAAGTAGCTTTTCAAGTGGTTAAGTGTTAGGTTGCCCTTGATATCCATCATATTAAGTAGGCAAAAGCTATGGACTGCCACTAGCCGCAGTCCCGGTGAACTTCTTTCCCCTTTTCTACTTTAATCAGTTATCCTATTATAGACTCTTCTATGAACAATTGAAAGCAGCATTTTATTTTTTATGTTTCTACGCTAGTGTAAAGGAATGCTCCAACTCCATATACATATTTGTTTACGATTGATACAATTTGTAAATACCCACATAAAACATATCTATTTAATGCCTTAAATATTTAATAAGATATCTGATGTAATATTTAATGAAACAAAGACAATTGTAACAATTTCTTTAATAAGAAAAGAACCAAAATTATACCTATTTCTTAAATTTAATAAAAGGAAGATTTATTCGAAGCCCGTTCGAATCACCTACAAATAATTTTTTATTTATCTTGTTTACCATAAACGCTTAATACAAATTTTAACCGACTTCAAAAAGGAGGAAGTACTCAATTCGTCTGTATTTTCTTTTTTATATTAGCGGTTTTCGTGATATTGATATTCGTGATATATTCGCTGTAATATTTTGTAGGTATAGATATTTACTATTTACGCAAGTTGGTATACCTATACATATTAGTTGAATATAGTATATGATATTTATATCAATAAATTAGATATTTGTACATATATTCACATAAATGAAAATCAAGTAAGGTATCGTAAACCAAATGTAAACATTTATAGTGATGCTCAAAACTTACAATATTAACAATTACAAAAAAATAAGCAGTATTTTAAATATAAAACTACGTAACCCATTAGATTAACATAATAATTTCACATATTTTGTGAATCAAGCTTAGATTAAAACGACAAAGAGAAGATGAGGTGAGACAATTTTTATTTAATATATAGGTGTTTTTATATAAATACCTACCTATATTATTTTAAATTTTTTATATTAGTTTAAAAAATAGTGCGAGTACCACAATTTTTATTCTTATGTAAATTTTCATGAAATCACGACGAATTTGAAGTACTTCGAAAAAAAGATTGCGCCACGGCCCAGTAGTTCTAGTATGTACATATATACTATATTAGTATAGTGATATTATCTATGTTAATATTATAAAGAGGTAATAATTGTGTACCTACCTACAGTAGGTAATCTTCGCATCTACTCATTGTACTTTTTTGAATTCAAAAAAAATCTGTTGTCTATTATGTCTAAGGCTATATTTTATTTTAAAATACCAATGGGATCCCTATTAAAACTTCAATAATGTAACGTAATGTAAATAAAAGACATAAAATTCCTTACATCGCGTGCTATCAGTGCTATGACTAAAACATGTATGGCTTTCATTAAGTGTATGTTATGATATCTTTACCTTATAATGAATAAAACAATTTGAATATGAATGCTTAAACTATTGATAATAGTAAAAAATAATGTACTGAGCATTTGTAATGCACAACAATATCTATAAAAAGTTTACCCAAGCTTTTGTCCTTAATTCCTAATTTGTTTTATCCTTAATCTCGCGGATACCTGGTTATATATCTGGTTTGGCCCTTTATAAATAATTATAAAGGGTCAAAATGCAATAGTAGTTTTCCGACCATCTTTTTTGCCAAGTAATATTTTACAGTTATTCCAACCCCTTCAACTTAAACTATGAAGGACCTTACAGGACCTTACAGCTATAATGTAATTTATGCGATTCTTGTCAAATGGTCTTCACATATAACATCGCCATCGCTCGGTACCGCTAAGATGTCGTCGACAATTTCTTTAACCTTCTCGCCAGTGTCAATGTGGTCTTTGCAGAAGATTACTATCCTTTGGCAAGCCTCTCGCAGTATATCTTCAGGGACCGTTAAAACTATTCGCATATAATTCGGATATTCAAAACACTGAGAAAAAAAAAGAATATAGGTACATGTAGTAAAGTTAATATTAAGAACAAAAAATTACAGTTTACAATGAATTTATTTGAAAGAGAAAAGTAGCGCCAGGATTTGAACCCCAAGCATCCGGATTGTGAGGCTGAAATCCTCACCGCTACATTATCGCTACTTGTCAACTATTATGTAATACTTCCGACTCTTAAAGCCATTTGGGTACTATTTATCAGCTCTTTTTATAATTCTTGTCCGTCTGTTTAACATTTACCTACTTACAATGACAATACTAACCTATAACACATCCAGAATAAAATACATTTTAAGTAAACCCGTATACACCCACATGGAAAATGAGACTACACATATACTGAAAAACAAACTTTAAATGTTATAAGCAGAAATGAGGTTTCTAGGACAAGCTTATTTGGCGTGAAAGGTATGAAATTCAAATTAAAAGTTTACAACTTACTTGTCCCGGTAAACAGAAGATTGATTGTTCGGAAACCATATGTTCCACAAATTGTAATTCATTTTTAAATTTTGGGAAAAGTGTTAACCTAACGCCAATCATCATGTACATAGCTCCTTGTGGCATGATTGGACGTAAGCCTGGGGCGCGCTGAAGCTCTTCATACGCGAGTTTCGCTTGGTTCTGCAAAACAACAAATATTTACAACAAGATATTAATTTACGAGAAAAAATAGAAATTTTGAATAACGTATAATAATAATATTAATTGTATTATTAATATTTATAAATGTAATTTTACGCTCCAGGTCTTCCTATAAGAGGCGTTCCTAGACGTAAAAGTGTTGAATTCAAGTGTTATTAAAAAAACATTAAATTATCCCTCTATACATTTACCTCTATAAATAATACTATTTCATCAAAGAAGCTTTGCGGGGTACATTTTAATATGGCGGGTAATGCTCGTTGCAATAAAGTGCTGGGTCCCAATATTCTCGTTGCCAAATTGGTCATACCTTGGCGGACTTCTTTTCCCAAAACATTGTTCCGATCATGAATGATAACCCAACCCATTCGCCATCCAGGAACTAAAAACCTCTTAGTTAGTCCACCACACGTGAGCACTGGTACATCCTTCGATAGGGACGATATGGCGGTAAACGTATTTCCAGAGAACACGAAATGTTCATATATCTCGTCAGCAATAATTGGCACATGATTACGTGAAGCTACATCTAGTATTTCATACAAATGATGCATGTCGTATACCGACCCACAAGGATTCGATGGATTAATGACAACTATCCCCACAGTGTCATCGTCGATTTGGCTTTCCAAATCTTCTAAATCCACTTTCCACTGCTCGTCAGGCTGCAATAATAAAAAAGTAATTTTGAAATTGATCCATTTTAGATCATTGCGTGGTCAAGAATTAGGTATATTTATAAAATTGTAGAGGAAATAATGCGTAATGGGCAGTATGCAAATATCCTCGACAGTAAACTGGAAACTAGTTATGCTTCTAGAAACTTGTTCATCGATTTATAAAAGTATGCATGCCCGCTTTACACAGGTAGCGTAGGGCATATTGCTAGACAGTATAAATGTGCGTGTGTTTGTTATTATAGCGCTATCGTGACGCAGCACGTCAACAGCCTAAATGTCTTATCCTACAATATAAACAACAACAAGATACATCAGAAAAACAAAAACATGTCTCGTGTGGCGTCATTGACTAATATGACACATGTAATTATGCTGTTTTTGTACGTCACGTTTCTCGTGCTTCCGATGGTAAAAGCTTCGTCTGACTGCGTAAATATTAGAACGCACTGGTATTTCGATAATATACGCTCCGATTCCTTTCAAATCACTCATTACGATTTTTAAAAATATAACAATACTTACCAATAAGTTGTAATACTTAATAATTATACCAAGCCCCTCGGCTAATGTTTTGTATATCATGAAACCGGGTCTCGGAACGAGAATGTTCTGTCCAGAATCAGCGAGGACTGTGATGACGAGTTCGATGGCATGTGAACAGCCACTGCACAGTATGACATCGTCGGGTGATACGTCGCCCTGGTGAGCACTGTACTCGGCAACAGCCTGTCTAGCTTCTAGATGCCCTTTGGCAGGGCCGTAACCTCGGCTGGTATGAGTCTCAATGCTATCTCGGACGGCTTGCAGCACGTGGTCGGGAGGATTCAAATTTCCAAAAGTAGTCGGGTCACCTAATTTAAACAACACAAAAAAAAACAAATTTTAAGGTAAATATGTTATATGTAATCTTATACCAATTCGAGGAAATAGTACTTGTCATACTTTCAATTGAACTTTGATTATGTACTTTAAAAGTGGAAATGCAGTTGTCGTCTGTACCTTTATAAGGAGGATCAATTTAGTAAAAAATAATTAGGTATACATAGAAGCTGTGGGTATCGCAATATTTCCAATATCATCTTATTGTATAACATGCAAAAACTACCTAATAATAATAAATTTGTAGAAATCTGATAAAAAATCCGTATGAACGCCAAGCGAAAAATTTAAATTAATTTAATTTTTGACTGAGTAGGTACCGATACGTTTATTAAAGCACACAAATTTTTAATGAAATGAAACAACACTTTGGTATTTACAGATTAAAAATATTGCGAAACACTAATCCCGTTAACCTTGACTTAATTATTGCCACTCTATTCTATTTCTGAACTCAGTAATAAATTTTAAAGCAAGATACGCAAAAGCAGGATCTTTCTACCTATATGCCATAGAGAGTACAGAAAATCTATTACTTATTATCTTAAAAAGTTTGAAAATAATTAGCGACTTTCAATGTTACTTACTGTCTTTAATTTCGTACAGTTTGTTGGTTCTATTTTTTTTTGTTAGTATAAAAGAGCCCGAACATTTTTATTTTACTTTTAATTTAAAGTTTTCATATAAAGAAAAATCAATACAGATACAGGACGATACAGATGTATCTAGCTGGGAGTATATTTTTTTGTATTAACGTCTTACCTATGGACAGTGCTATAAATTCTTTGTCAGGATTTGGCTCCACTTGAAGATTCTCCACTATACTTCGTATCAAGTTACTGGTATTGCGAGCCAATGTAGATGCGCGCACCTCCCATTCTAGGCTGCTTCGTGAACTTCGCGACATGGGCACAGAACTTGCGGGATATTGAAAACTGCGGCGACACTTGAATTAAGAATAGAGCCCGCTACGCAATACACCTCACTTTTGTATGGACACTGTAGCGTTTGCCGAACACTAGACCCCAAGTCGCAGAACTGGTTTGAAAATGTATATGAGATGACGGCAGCAAAGCAAGTTATCCCTTGTCACCTGTGATATGGAAAAGTCTCATTCATTGTTAATTAATCATATTATTTAACTTTACATGTAACGCTTAAGACTAATAAAAGTCAAAATTCTCAAATCAAGAACTTTAGTAGCACAGCGGAATTCCGGTACATAATAATCTTATAATAATTTAATGGAGTACCTTGAAAATATTTCTCACCGTGTTGTATAATTCATACAAATAGCGCACGCAATACATTATCATCCACTTTGCAACCTTGTTTATTTCACGTACGTTTGTTTACAATTTATTCGATCATGCGTACAAACTAAACCATTGTCTTCTTTCATTCGGACCGGTAGTCATATGAAACGACATTTCTTTATGTTTTTGATGGTTTGTTATATTCGGAAATAGCATTTGCCGGCGACTTCGTCCCGCCCCCGCCCCCGCTATTCCCTTTGGAAGTAGAATTTCGTAAAATGTGTGTTTAGTTCACCTCGAAGTATCACTACATATATTATTATACATAGGTTAAACCTTCCTCTTGAATTCCTATTTAAAAAAACCGCATCAAAATTCTTTGCGTAGTTTTAAAGATCTAAGCATACTCGTACATAGGGACAGACAGTGGAAAGCGACTTTGTTTTATACTAGGTAGTGATAGTGATAGTGATGAGTTCTGTAACGCTTGATTTTGATAACATTCTCGCGGAATGATTAAATACGTAGCTAATTTGTAATCTATACTATTATAAAGTAATGTTTGTCAGTGAGTTTGTATGTAGAAGGTAATTTTCGCAACTACTCAACGGATTTTAACAATCCTTTTAGAAAAATTCTACGTTATCACTGAATGACACGAGCTACTTTAAAAAACAATAGAAATCTCTACTTAAACACCAAAAATGTAACCCAAAGTGTAAATAAAAGACTTATAAAATTCCTTACATCGCATGCCCTGCTAAAACTATTGATGATAGAACAAAAGAATGTACTACGGCTTTGTAGAATACATCAATATTTATCAACAAAAAGTCTACCAGACCTAATTCAAGCAGGTTTTTAAAATCTTAATTGCACCCGTGCTATGCCGGTGCGCGGCTTGCTATTATTATATATACAGAATAATAATGATTATGAAATGTTCCTGAATAAAACATAGAAAATTATTATCTACGCGATTACATTTTTCTGAAGGAGCAATTACGAGTTTAAGGGCTTTATGTTTCAGGTAACTAGCGACCAGAATTGATTTAAGTTGGTAAATCTATCTTATGTAGATATAAGGTACCCGAGTCCTGAGCCCGTAGCCTTGAACGACATACCTGAGCCTCTCCCGCTCCAACATCACCACCACCGTGGGTTTTTATATTTTAATAACTCCTAATACATAATTAATTATTTATTTCGACGAAAATCAACACCATATCGGTTTAAAAGCATCGCAATTAATTCGTTAGTTTTTGTCAACATTTGAAAGGGAAAATAGTTATTGTGGATTAGTTTTAGAAGACAGACTAATGCTGCTCCAAAGGTTTTTTCAGATTATTTTACCTTCCCAGTAGCTAGTTCACATTTGGATATAAATAAATATAGGTATGTCATTTTGTGGGTTTATAAACGCACAATTAAATTTGCAAAAAACATGTCTGATTAATTTTGTTCTTAATTATTTATGTACGAATTGGTTGGTAAGACATTCATTAAGCTGGAAATGACCGTTGAATATCTTAATGAGCATACTGTATAATTTATAATTACGTTTTATTTTTGTGCTCATGTCTAATATTTGTTGAAGGCTTGGTCTGCCCAAGATGAATTACACGATTTGAGTACAGTTCGGAGAGTAATTTCAAAGGCATTTAGCATCAGTGAGAATCCCATGTTCGGCATCTATGTCCTTCTCCTTGCAAGTTCATGGGTTAATGTTATTGTTACATATAATAAAACTAAAACGTAATGTGGTAAAATAAAAGTTAATATAATTAATGACTAAGTTACAAAAAAAATATATTCATTACCAATATCACACACTTTTTCATTGTAATAAAATGAAAAAGTAATTATTTCATCATGTATTTTTTCAATAAATCAAATTCAAATTCAAATTGTTTTATTCATTATACCGTACATACATACACTCGATGATCAAATCATTCTTATTTCCTCCATTTTCTTATACTAACTATTAGCACTTTATTAAGAACCAGCTTAAAAGGCGATTGTATTAGTTTAAAAGTATAAAATAAAAAAAAATATTGCTAAAATTTATGGAAACCTTATCATGTTTAAGAATTCATATAACTTTTTGCAAGACTATTTTGCAGTAGGAAAATAATCTGTATATAATAAATAACAGTTGTATTTTTCTTTACTTGTTAAAACATCGCGGAAGTTCTGGTGAATTTGAGCACTCGGAAATAATATTATGTGGTTTTTTTTCTAGTAATATTACCATAGATATATTTGTCTGTTGCTGCACACTGTCAGTCTCTCTTGTCAAGTCCAAAAATCAATAATTTTATTCACTCTATTTGTCTGTCAAAATCAAATTTTAATTTAACCTTATCCTTCGGTTAAATTTATTATCTTATGAATATTTAGAAAAATGTTGATAAAAAGTTGTATCGATGGCATAATGTAATAATATCTCTCAGTATAAGATAGACAGAGTTTGCTACGATTTATATATTAAGCTTGAAATTATTAACAATAATTCTAAAGTGAACGACTGGAAATATGAACTAACTGCGGGTTTATTTTTAAGTTTTTCTATTCATCTAGTCCATAGTAAATAACCCTGAATTGTTCGCAAACATGCGATGTAATGAAATGTGTAACTTTTTAAGGAATATATATAAAATAAACATACCAATAACGAGACATCGCTCCAAAGTCGCTCTAAAGGACCCTCCAATTAGTGGTGTCGAATATTGTGCCAATATAGTAAGGTAAATTCTACGAGTGTTTTAACATAATCAAACATAGATTTTTTTTATTTTCTGGTACTTCGTTTTTTACGTACCTTTTGCAGATAGACAGCATGATTATGAAAACTATTTAGCGACACTTCTTACCGCGAAGACAATACGAACTCCTGCGCTAGTTGTTAGAGCTTTCAACGTTGAAATAGCAAGAGTTCAAGATCAGACAACAGATCCTCAAACAGCTGCTTTTAGGTTACAATTCTGGCAAGATGTACTTGATTACATCTATAAAAAAGATCAAGTTTTTAGCAAAATACCAGCTAATCCAGTTGCTCAAGAACTATATAAGGTATTTGACCTGTTAATATTGAATTATTGAAATAGCAAGATTTTCTGTAGAATAATGTTATTTACGCTACCGTTAATTCAAAATTAAATATTTGATAAGGTGTGTATATTCTGAAGCTACACATGATTAAATAACTTTTTTCACAGGTGTGTCATGGTTACAACCTCCCGCGAAGACACTTGGAGAAGCTTATTACATCTAGATATAGTTTAGCAAAGTCCAAGTACTTTCGTACTTTAGAAGATGTGGAAAATTATGCTGAACACACTGTATCTTCCATATACTACTTACTTCTCAGTATTTCTGGAGTTGCCAATGTCCATGCTGACCATGTTGCATCTCACTTAGGCAAAGCACAAGGCATCGCCAATATTTTAAGGTTCACTAAAACCCTTCCCACTATTCTATTTGCATAAACGATTTTAAACAATTTCTACCAGCTAAGATAAGTATAAATGGATTGATAGGAATCTGAACTAAATAGAAAATGCCGGATATAACAAGATATTTGTAATAACAGTTTCAAATGTTTCAGGTCTATACATGTATCAAATTATCATAAGGTAGTTTCCTTACCGATGGATGTCCTAATGAAGAACAAAATGAGTCAAGAGGATGTATTGAGAGGTATTGACAGTGAAAATATGCGGAATGTAATTTTTGAAGTAGCCTCAAGAGCAAATATGCATTTGCAAAAGGTACTCATATTTATTGTTTCTTAGTAAATGTATTGACCATCACAATTTTATTATCATGGTAATATGTCAACCATATTTCTTTCAGGCTAGAAGCATTACAGTTCCAAAAGTAACAAACCAGTTATTTCTGCCAGCCACTTCTGTTGATATATATTTAACAAAACTGCAGAAAAATAACTTCCATGTGTTTGATAAATCACTCCAGAGAGGCAGCCCCATGTTACCATTTAATTTATATTACAAAAGGCTACTAAATAAATATTGATATGTTCTCAGGTCTCAATGAGTGTTTGTTCAGAAAAATATAGTTAATTGTTAAATTAGTGTGTAATGTTGTTTTTTGTTTAGATGATGAAGTACTTCATTGCAGTAAATAAAACAAATCTATAGAAACAATTGCACTGTTTACTTTCAAGCATTTCCATGCAAATAAATAATCACATTCGAGATTCAAGCATTGTTTGGCAACTTGAGTACGTAATAGTACCAAAAACATAAATACCTACAGATTAATTAAAGACTAAAATGGTGATAGACTTTCTGTTAGTTTTTAAATATCATACCACCTTATGTATTGTAATAAAAACTTTCTTCACTTCTAATGAAATTCGAAATGGATTTTATTGAAAAAAATACACTTCTTGGATACACAATGTGATTTTATAAATACTGCGAAACTGATAAAGATATATATTTTTTAAGAAATAAAGGACAGGGAAAACACAAATTCGTTGATCTCAATTTATCTTGTTAAACAGTAGACAAGAATCTAAATAGTAATACAAAATGCCTTTGCAACATTATAATGTTTAACTTTGGTGAACAATTCTCTTTGGTTACTCTTGATTTCATTAACAGTAAGTGATGTTAAGTTTCTACTTCACTACTTTATATAATTCCATTATGCTTATCCTGAACATAATCTATATAATACCATTATTATCCTTGTATAGAGATAAGTACAAGATGTAAATATGTCCAAATTATGTCATTAAAGTATACATGAAGAAAATGGATTCACAAATTTGATTGAAATAGATGTAAAATAAGTAAGTACATAACCCTGTATTCTAATTCTAATAGCAAACTAAAAAATAATGATTAACATTTAACATACAGAACAGAAAGACCGTACAGATACCATAACTCAAAAAAAATGTGTGCAAGAAAATAAAAGTTATATTGTAAGCACATTAATAATATTCTTTGAAATAACCAATATCAAAAAGAATCAAGCAAGTTACTCAATATTTTTTTAACATTGCTTACGAATTTAAGTTTCACTTAAATTTAATACTTATAAGCACTGAGTATCACTTCTAAAAGTTAATTTACATATAAAAAATAAAAAATCTAAGCAATGTAAGGGTACAATACCTCAACATATTAATTGGTAAATGCTTTCACTTTCATAATAGAAGATTACTCATAAGATTATTGTGTATAAATAAATAGTGTCTTAGGACATCAAACACAACCAATCCTTAAAAATTAATTTAATTTGGAATGTAAAAGTTGAACAAAACAATATAAATATTATTTTAGATACTTAAGCCTAAGATAAAAAAGCTAAATGTAAGTACTACTACTTAATCACAATGAGCTTGCTGCGCGGTAAAAGCCATATATTGCTTTTCTTATGTAACTTTTGTTATTCTGAGGGTGTTAAATCTTTTTCAGGCTCACCTTCGGTCAAAATTTGTTGCAGTAGATCATATATAGGCTCAAAGGCTTTACGACAAGCAGCATTAGTTGGAATTAGATAGTCATGTAGGTCATGATGACTTATAGTGCCATCACTTTGAATTAGTCCTTTATCTATGGATACCATTTCAACCTTATTCATATTAGCAACTTTCTCTCGTAGTAATTGATTGATTTTCGCATTCTTATCCCTCAGTGTATTCGGATGTTGACCACGAGGCAGAAGGCTCTAGAAATTACATAAATGACATTGACTATATATTATATTAGACATTCACATTTATTGTACACATAGTATTACTTATTTATTTATACTCACGGGAAGGACTATGTAGACGCTTGGATGCTTTTCCCTGATTGTTCTTACAATTTCTAATATTCCTTCGCTGATCTCTTCGGCTGTATTTTCAACATTATTTGTTCCAACATGTAGAACTATTACCTATAAATATAGGTACAAATAAGAATAGTAGACTATTATGACAGTTTATCTTATAATTTTTATAATTCATATTCAATCCATTTCAAATCCAATGTAAATCCCTGATTTTATAAAAACATGTGCATTTTAAGATACAGTATCACTTGAAGTGAACAGTGAAAGAAAACATTGTAAGGTAACCTTCACACCTTCACAATTATCTATAAAGGTTTCCAGGGCGTGTGAAGTCTGCCTATCGTTTACCAGCAACCTTACCCTCACTCTGAGCAGAAAGCCATATCCAATAAAAGCATTTATAGTGATAATGAAACAATTTCACCAAGTTACAATAAAATTACAATTGTCTATGATCTAATAATATTTGCATTATTTATTAAAAATTGTTGAAGGCAATGTCTTCTTCATAAATTAGCTAGTTTAAAAAAATAATAAAAATATTACAAAACTTTATTAAATTCAATTTTAAATTGAACTAAAATTAAATCAAACATTACCTTGGGATCAACATGATCAAGTTCTCCATTTTGAATTCGCCAAAGAACGTTTTGAGTTTGGTCTCTATGAATACTAAAGTTAAGGCAGTGAAGGGGAGCAAACCAGTGATTCCATACTTCCGTGTGCTCTAGCGCTTGCAGCACAGAATCACCTATAAATATCACATCTGCGTCTTTTCCTCTCGCGTCAGAAAGGAATCTATTGTGCTGGAATATTTTAAAGAAACATAACCATAACGAAATGAAGAAATGCTAATACCGCCAATACGATTTAGACAAATATGTACCTCAACAAAAATTTCAATAAGCTTTTGTATGACGAATAAAACAAATTACAATGAAATTAAACATCCACGTTGGTATAATTGCAATCGTCAATAAAATAGTCCAAACTTACAATACTATTCCACCTTCCGTCACCTTCGGTATCTTGTTGCGGAGCTGCTACAGAACACGGATTCATATTTAACAAATTCTTTAGACTATCATAAAATTATAATCAAAATACCACTTTGATTAGATTTCAGATACAGGTATCAATTCCTTCTTTCTATCATATCAATTCAAATGTAAAATGGCTTGCTAGTTGCTTTGCTTTCTTTCTTTGCTTGTCTTTTTGACAGCAAAATATGAAGTATCAGACAATATAATAGAGTACGTCCCTAAAACAAAGAAATATGACGGGCCGTAGTAATATTCTGCAACTAAATAATAAATATATATTTATTATTCTATGTATAATTTTAATGGCGTATTTCCAAAAATATGATATTTTTATAAGGCTGCAATTATATAGTAAATACTTAACGGTAAATATTACGAGACTCGTTCATTACATTAAGTTTGCAAAATTGTCGACTTGATGTGAGTTCATGAATAAATCGTAAATATGAGAGAAATAAAAACACAATCGTTAACAAGCTTGTAAAATTGCACTCCTAAATGCAGAAGTATTTGGTTATGATTTTTTAATGTATTGTGATAATAATTATTATTATCATTTCATAGATAATTAGACTGTTGGGGTTTATGACGGTTCACCAATTTAAAATGACTTTTAGTTTAATAAACATTTAGCATAGATTTTCATTAGTTATTATTGTCAATTGTCACTGTCATACTCAGCTGGCATAGCTGTCGAATCCATGCTGTCATTATTAATTCCACATTTCTGCATTTTCTGCTTATCTATTAATTTGGTAACTTTAAAACTGCATCCATTTTAAAAATATATTGACACCTTAATTATATAATAGGTAAATATTTCATTATTTATATGTGTTGAAACGTATATAATTTGTTGGTTATAAAATCCTAATTGAAGGGAAAGTTTTCAATACCCTAATTGAACAGTAAAATTTTACATAAAATGGCAGAAGATATCGTTGACCGTATTGAATTAGAAAGTAGACATAAAAAAGAAAAAAAAGAACTCCAAGCGCATATTCAAGCTTTAAAGAAAACTGCAAAAAATGACAAAACAAAGAAGAAAGAACTTGCAACAGAAATTACAAGATTAGAATCCGAACTCGAAGAAAGGCATAAAAATGAAATGGAATCCATTGAAAAGGCACCTAAAGACATTATTATAATTCCTGCACAAGATGTGGATCAAGATGTCACGAAGAGCTCAACAAAAGTCTCGAAAGCTCAAAAACGTAGAGATAAGAAGCAGCAGCAGGAGAAGGATAGAGAAGTCCAAATTAAACTACAGGAAAGAGAAAATCTTATGGGCCCTAGACATATAGAACTACAAGCCATACATGCAAAACTCAAAGAAAATAAACTAGGAATACATACAATTCCTTCAGATGGTGACTGTTTATATAATGCCATTTCACATCAGTTATATGTGTCTAGAGATAAATCTGTAACAATCGAAGAGTTAAGAATGAATGTTGCCGCTTACATTAGAAAAAATAAAGATGATTTCCTTCCATTTCTAAGTAATCCTGAAACTTATGAAATGTTGACCAATGTAGAATTTGATGATTACTGCAATAAAATAGCCAATACAAAGAGTTGGGGTGGTCAATTAGAAATCAAAGCCTTATCTGAATATTTAAAATGCCCTATTTGTGTAATACAAGCCACAGGACCTGATAGTATAGTACAGGGGAACGAATTCGAAGGACCACCTCTTATAATTACATACCATAGACATACTTACAGTTTAGGTGAACATTTCAATTCTACTCATTTAATAAGAGAAGATGAAGAAAATTAATTTTATGTAAATTGAAATGTGAAAATAATTCTCTAAGTAACATTAACTTAATTATTGTTGTTGTGTTCTGCAGAAAACATTACTCAAATGTAATAGATACATATATTAATGACATTTTGATTTGGTTTAATTCATACATTTATGCATCTTTTTAATTTAGTTGGATTTAAATCAACAATTTTAGGTACAGAGTGGGTATTCAATCACATATGAAAAAATTTATAGAAGATACTGTATGTTTTAAAAACGTTTCCTAAAAAGCTACTGCTGCACAATGTGTATTGGATTTTTCTTAGTCTTTGAGTTTTTTTTTATGAAGTACTTATATATGCATTTTTATGTTAAATCTCATCTAATTTTCTATACAGACCTGGTTTTAGAAATATCAACAAGTACATTTGATACTCTCAGCAGGCTTCTTTTGATTTTAATGGAAAATATTTTCCAGCAATAAGTTTATTTAAGTACTTACTTGATAACTTAACACCTTACCATTCAACTGTGACCTTCATATGAATTTGTTACCACTGGTTATTATTTATACACTACCACATAGTGTAATGTGCACGATATATAGTTTTCACTATCAATAAATATTTTTTCTTTAAATAAAAATCGCATACTTCATTAAGTATTTATAAATGTAACAAAAAGGCAATCCAAAATAAGTACCAAAAAGTTGATTTATACAAAACTTATAAAAACATGATTTATAAAAAAAAACTATAGACTTAGAAGGAATTTCATTCAATGTAACTTTGGTTAAGGGTTATAATAATACAGTTGATAGTCATGTTTTTCTCCAAATGTATATTGTTATGAAATGTAAGATTAATAAATAAATTTTTATACTCTCGTAATATGAATGGTCTTATTAAATTAAAAGTAAGTGTTGGGAGAAACAGAGGGCGGGGAGAGGAGCAAGATGGGCGATTGAAAGTTTTGGAAGTTTGCTTACATTGTGTTTTTGTACACACAGAAAAAGCTTGCTCCTTTTTATACATGGTAACAAGACTACTTTTTATTAGCAAGTGTATCTGTATCCGAACCCTAATTAGATTAAACTATGGTAACAATCCCCTTACCAATTAATACTATTGTATAGTCTTCCTTCCAACGAATACTAACTGGGCTGACATACAGGCCTATTCCTAGTCTGGTTTGAGGTTAATTGCTTATTCCACAAGTAGTGGTGGTTTGCTTACTGCCTAATTTACTTCTTTCTGTATTATATATTCAATTAATCTAGAGAGTACTCTAAAAATCAAAACCTCCAGTTGTCATCCAATATACTTAATTGTACATGTGACAATATTTTAGTTGAAACTCACAGTAATGTAGAAATCATAATGTATTTTAATTAAATATTGTTAGTAATGTACATATTAGTTTTGAAAACATAAATATGTAAAATAAACTGATCAAAGCCATCACTACACTCCATTACTGTTAGAAGTTTCTTGGTTCTTCTCGTCTCCTGTCGCAGTCTTGTTGGGCTCATCCGGCTTCATGGCAGGGAATAATAATACTTCCTAAAAAAATACAATACATTACAAAAACACAGTTGATCACTTATAAAAGAAAAAAAAAAGATATAGCAAACACAAGGATGCAAAAATCTGTTAAGTATTATTCAATAGAATAAAGAGATAAAAGAGTTGATATGAAAGAATAGGTAATATAATGATCAGTTATGCATGAAAAAGTAGATTATAATGTAAAAGTGTTAAAAAACTTTACAACAGTCAAACATTTACAAATTAAAACAATGAAGTTAATATTATTGAGTGGTGCCAAATCTTGGTATGTTAATGTATGTAATCAAAGCTACAAACCTTTATGTTATTTGAGTCCGTAAGAAACATAGTGACGCGATCGATCCCAAGTCCCCATCCACCAGTCGGAGGCAGACCATATTCGAGGGCAGTACAGAAGGCTTCATCTGCAGGGGGAGCTTCATCATCTCCTGCTGCACGGTCTTTGGCTTGCTGTTCAAATCTCTCTCGTTGAGTTGCAGGATCATTTAACTCTGTATATGCATTGCATATCTCTTTCTTCATTACAAACAGCTCAAACCTGCATTTTTTACATTCTTCTTAATAATCAGAAGTTGTTTTTAAAATGATGATGACTAACTAATACATATAAAACTTGATATAACTTATTTATTAACATGTACAATGTCACAAAATTATTGCTTTGATTTTACCATTTTTATTTTAATATCATATAAACAGATTTACCTCTCTGTAAGTCCGGGTATTTCTCGGTGATATTTTGACAGGGGACTCATGATTTGCGGATGGTCTAGGATGAAAGTTGGATTAATGCATTTTTCCTCTAGGAAATCTCCTACAAGTTTGTCCAAAAGTCGCGCGGTGGTTCTTGGAGGAGGGCAATCAATCTATGAAAAAAAAACAGTACACACCATCACCCACTTTGAAGAGAAATCTTGAGTATGGAGTGAGTGCATTACTTTGAATTTTCGAATCAATATCTGTTTTCCTGTAGGATTGTTAATCTATTAGTTTATCCAAGCATCAAATAAAATTTCCATTTTATTTAGAATTTTATGGATATATAGTGCATCTGAGCTTGGATTTTAGCAGTCAAATATATCTCACTTTAATCCAAGATTGATTCCAGAAATGCACTGACGAATACTAAATTCAATCATAGTAACTTACTTTTAATAAACTAAATCATAGTAATAGTTTTCTTACAAATTTTAAAGCCTAGAACCAAATCAACATTCGCAATGCTCTAACTCACCCTATTTATAGCAAAAATAATATTAGTGCTGTAACCTCGTTAAATAAATGTTTCATAGGAAATACTATAAAATCTGTCGCTTGCACTCATTTTTTCTAGTTCATTATAATCATTTGTACAATGATGATGAAATTTCTTAAGTATCTATCTTTTATCACTCGAACAATACCTTTGCCTTAAGTACATTTGATATGACAATGACTAATACTAGTTACTTATAATATGTTTGAAATGGAAATGATTCATTTCATGATACTAAATTACTTACAATGTATAAATAACAGATATAAAAAAAATATCCATCTCACCTCATGCTTTTCACAAAGCTGACTTAAGAATGCATTTGCTTCTGTTGTATCCAACTGATCAGGTGGAGGTAGTTTGGTATTTAATACTTTTTCAAGTGTAGCAATCATGGGCATTCTGGCAAAAGGTGGGGTGAAGTCAATCTCTACCTCTTCACCGTCAGGGCCGTCAGGATGGTATTTGATCTGTAATTATGCCGCCATGAATCAGAGTTCGACTGCTAATTACTGCTTTTTAAAATATACAACATAAAAAATTCCGATTTTCGAAATTCATAGCTAAACCCACAATTTACACCACCCATATAGTAAATTAAAATTGTCCCTAAAAAAGGATTCATAGGGAAACATGCATAGTCACTGATGGAGACTTCTTTGTAAAATTATCAAATACATAATAATGGGAAACAATTATTTCATTGACAACAATAGTGTTATTATAAAGAAGCAAATTTACAATTATTTCATTGACAACAATAGTGTTATTATAAAGAAGCAAATTTAAACTAGTTATCGTTGAACTATTAGACTAATATAAATTATCAGATGATTATAATCTTGAGTATGTATATTGAAATAAAATGTTCCTTTCTTCATATTAATATTTTTATCACACCAAGTAATTGGCAGGAAAATATGTCTTGTAGGGAAAACCACACTATTGTAAGTAATTTATTGTATTACATCAGAACATTACTGTAACTGCACAATAATGGGGAGCCAATTTTTAAAATAACTTATTATGTTCGTTTTAAAGTAATAACTTATAAATACTGAATTTAAAGTGCTCTTGTATTGAATTTTAAGTATCTAGTCCTTTAGTTAAATTAAAGTATGCAAATGGCATATGAAGGTTAAAACCTAAATTGATTACATTTGATTGATCAATAACGAAATAGTTTTACATGTACAGTAATACTATACTTTTATACATACATATTTGGGAATTTTCATTAGGTTAAGGTGATAAGTGAATTACTGGATTTTCCAAAAGATCTTATCTTAATTGCACAATATAATGGAAGTGCCTACATTAAATATGAATGTAATCAAGTATAGCTTTATCATGTTTAATTAATTAGTATACATATCCTCTGGTTAAGATATTACTCATATTTTACTAACCTTATAGGTTCCATGAATACTTTTGACCATTCCTGAAATCATGCTTTCTGTTATGCTGATCACATCATTATAATCAGCATATGCCATATAAAATTCACACGTAGTGAATTCTGGATTATGTGTTAAATCAATGCCTTCATTCCTGAACTGCCGACCAATTTCATACACACGATCAAGACCGCCGACAACTAACATTTTGTGATACAGCTCTGGTGCTATTCTCATGTAGAGATCCATGTTCAGTTCATTATGATGGGTTACAAATGGTTTAGCAGTGGCACCCCCCGGGATCATGTTCATCATAGGTGTTTCAATTTCCAAGAATCCCATGTTGTCCAAAAAGCGTCTGACATATGCAATTATCTTGGCTCTTACATAAAATGTTTGCCGTACCTGTTAATGAAAGTGGAACATTTTTAATAAAAACTATAACTGTGTAAATGTCACATACAATGCTTTTGGCGGAACATACTTTGTCATTCAGTATGAGATCCAAATATCTCTTCCTGAATCTCGTTTCCTTGTCTTTTAGGCCAAAGTGCAGATGTGGCAACATATGAAGGCACGGTGAAAGTAATTTGATAGATTTTGGCACAATGGACAGTTCACCCTTCTTAGTTTTTCCTGGATAACCGACACACCCGATGATATCTCCTCTCCTAAGCTTGTCAGTATCATAAGCAAACTTTTCTTCCGACTCGTACACCCTGGCATTAGCCATCACCTATAAAGATAAAACATTATTTATTTTAAAAAATCACTTTATATGACATGGCATCTACTAAAATAATAATGGATTATGCTTATGAGTATTAAATGTAGGAGTTGAGTATATGTGACTAGGCAATTAAATACCCAAATATTTCATATCTCTATGATATGCATTTTTCTATTATAATAAACCTCAAAGAACTATCCACGTAAGACTTCAGAGCACAAATTGACAAAATCAGATCAATCCAAAAAATCCCTAAAATTTTATTACTATATTTTTAGCCTGTCGTTAGATGAAGTGATGACACAGCTTCAATTTGATTCCCTATAAAGTACTCGGCCACTAGTGTTACGTATGTTAGTGAGTATATTAGCTTCATTATACTGGTTATCATGATCAGATCATAACCAATTACAATAACATAGAATATGTTACTGCTATTGTTACAATAATATAAGCATTTAATAACACTTCATATAATCAAGTAGAAATCCCACTTACCCTATCTAATATTACAAGTAATCTCCTATGACTCATGAAAATAGAGGGTTTTTAAGAAAAGCACTCGCAGTTGATGGAAACGGTATTTAAAATTATTGGTTTTTCAAATATGTACACAGCTTATTAACTAAGATTCTTAATACAAAGATATGGGTAGGAAAAAAAAAGGTAACATCACGCCTGTATTCCCCGAAGGGGTAGGCACAGGAGAGTAGTACACCCCCACATTTCACCAGTCACGTTTAAGTCCCACAATGGAATAGGTGGTTAGTCTATTGCCATACATATGGGTAAGAATCTGAAATATATAGATACCTGGATTTTAACACCTTCACCCCTTAAGTCGTAAAATATAAGTTTAGCCCCTGACTCCCTTATTGAGTGGATTCTTCCCGCTAGTGACACAGTGACGTTTTCCAGGACATCTCCACTATTCAAATTATCATATTTTTCTATGAATTCCTCTAAAGAAATGGAAACTGTAAATTTATGAGGGTATGGATGATCATCCTTGGATCCATTCTTGAGGGCCGCAATTGCCGTGCATCTTAACTTGTAGTACTCATTTGGACTAATTTCCTCTTCAGCCTTTGTAGTTTTCTTGTCCACCGCATTTTCCGACTGTTGAGCAGCTTTTTCGGTTTTCTCCTTGAGTTTTTGCTCCGATTTTAGTCGGCGTTTTAGTTCACTTAAAAAAAATAATGCATGAAATCATAATCTGAACTCCTTTCTCATTTACATTGAAGAAATAAAACCAACCGTTTGCTGACCGCTGATGAAATATTTTGCAGTCGGTTGCTACTAATATTTCTGGAAGCTAACGTGCGTGGTATCGATGACAGAGTTCGCAAAAGAAACATTTTGGTTTTCACACGTAATACTCACTTCTTGGATAATTTTTCAGGTGCCACTTCTGCCATATTTTCTAAGATTAATATTTTTTTGTAGTATTTTAATTCAATGCAACACAATCTCTAACCTTCACAACGAGTTTCGCGCTATGTCTGTACGGATATGGATAAATATAGTATGGTAAATGGTTACGGATAAATATAATGTAAGATCAAGTACAGAATGACGAATTGGCGATACAATCGATTCCACAATA
>DWEM01000115.1:0-24999 GCA_018245935.1 Agara belti belti
CAGTATATTTAGATATTTATATTTGTGTCCTAAAAAAATTTGTTAAAGCAATCTATCTATGAAGGCCAATTTATTAAGCTACTTATCACGTATTAAATCTAGTCACACTTTTATAGACTGAGAAATATTTGCAGCAACTGAGAATGATTAAACAGTTAAATAGTGTGACGAAACCGTTTTAGCTTTAGAGACACGATACTAAAATTCTGTTTAGTCAAATGACTATATAAATTAAAGAAATGTTATTATTTCAAAATACTTACTGTATCCTATTACGCCATGAACGAAAGGAATAGAGTTTCCAATTAATTTAAGAAACATTTCAAAATCCCTTTTATGTAATAATGTATCTATACACCACTAAAACGCATTTGATAAAAATGTCTATCATAAAATAATGTTATCTACGTCTCTACCTGTTGTAGAACTTAGAAATAAATAAACCTCGATAGAACAGTAATAGTTTAGTTATTACACTATATAATGTATTTCAGTCTGTATACGCTTATATTGTTGTCGCTTATATTGTTGTCGCTTATATGAATTAAACGTAGTGCAGCAAACCGGGATTTTATTTCTACAATATATACCTGTCTGAACCATGGCTACCGTGACAAAAAGATCATAATGACATTATGGTATCAATTAATCAACTTATAGGTATTTCCCTGTTCAAAAATATGTAGCAATACTTGATTTCCGTTATGCCTATTACTTAAGGAAATATAATTAACCATTATTGCATTGTTGTCATTAAAATATAATTAATTAACGAAAATATAAATACAATAAATAATTAAATTATATTTAAAAATAATCAATACCTGTAAGATAAACTCTTACATGGAACATAAATTAGCTATTCGAATTCGGATATGGAACTGTCAAAAGGAGTACTCACATCTACAATACTAGAGCTTATTGTGTCGATAATCTGATTACTCATCAATACCATACCTACATTCACTTTAAGGCACTTCTGGCTTGGTCTAAAGAAAATATGAATATTTGATTGGCTGATAATTCTCAATGAAAAGTATTCATTGATTTTGACAGCTTTGGCTTTTATTTCAAAGGGCTTGTAGTTCTGCAACATCTTATGATTTTGCTCTTTTAAGAAGTTTTGCAGTTCTATTGCCAGTATTTCTTCGGAGTCCACTTTAACATTGTAGTCGGAATCGTAAATACGCTGAGTGACAATTTTATTAAAACATGGATTCGATTCTTCTAATGTATCGACGTAAACATGTTTTAAAACTGGCGGATCATTTAGGGAATGCCATTTCCACTTACTCGGAGGTCCTAGTTTCTTATCAACTATCAAACCCTCTGACTGATTGTATTTCAACCTGTAATAATAATACATGTTAAGATAACTAAACATTGCATGGTAGTTTGCGCACAATTCTGCGTAGGAATACCTACTCTTGCAAAATTTTAAGTACTTATCCGAATTGTTTGGGATAGAATCAGTTTCAATATATGTAGTTGGAACACAAATATGTATGAAACTAATTAACAAATTATATTTACTAGTACGTAGTGGTAATGTCCCGCTCTGGGGGTCTGGGTTCAAATCATGTTAAGCACGTCTGACTTGTTACGTGCCTTTTATGACTTAAAATTTATAAATCACTCGCTATAATGGTAAAGGAAAACATTGTGAGGAAAGCTGCACACCTTATATATTTTTTAATATATATTTTTTTCTGATGAGTGTAAAGCCAAACCATAAATATATTTATTAATTACCTCACGTTGCCATTATGATCATAGACTATTCCATTACCCAAGTGATCAAATGACGCGAGCACTTTGCTTGGTATCTTCTTTGTTCCTTTAATATCATTGCAGCTATATACAACATACTTTTGTTGACAACTTAAATCTGTAGTACAAAAAAAAGGTCAAATAATTTGAAGAACTTTAAAAAATTTAAAACTTCCTACAATACCACCCACATCTGTGTACGACGTAACAATCGAACTTAAAACATAACCGCACTTGACTTTGTCCACAGATTTAATATCAAATATACCTTTTGTATATTCCAGGGCGATACTTCCGTTCATATAAAACCATTTTCCAGAACCGTTTTCGTCAATCTCTGCTAATTTTTGGCCGCTTTTATAAGATACTGATTTTTTGTTTTTATGGTTTTTAAACCAATCCAATTGAGGACGAGCTGGGACCATTTTATATACGTTCATCTGCCAATGTATTAATAATTCGTCAAACAACTTTGAACGAACGAAAAGTATCTAATATAACGTATTCATAACTAGTTCTTACAAAAAATTGTACTAATGACACACACCCTCTTTATAATCTTAATAGAAGGCAACTTTGTCCACCCCTTGTCAATAAATGATCTGTTCGATAGTTCGTACGTTAAAATGCCATGACACGCTGGTTTTATCTATAATACAATAATAAGCAAAATAGAAATAGAATATTATGGCGCAATATTTAAGCTGTACAAATTCAAACGCTTATATAATACCATTATTATTATATATATTATTATAATATATATATTCAGGGATAGAAATTAATAAACATTTTCAAAAATATTACTAACGATATCCTGCGTATTGCGTGTTTGTTCAAGGGGAGTTTCAGGTGCATTTAAAGTATGTTCTTTTAAGATACAATCATGTTTTACTTTGAAAAATAAAGGCTCAAGGGTATTGGAGGGGACTTTCCAATTCGAATAAAATGGAACAATTTTAGTTCCATGAATCATTTTTGCTCCATATTGCTGTTGGTTACATTCTACAACACTTTCTGAAATTTCAGACACAACTTCAACTTCCTTTTTTACGGATTTTAATTCTGGAAGAATCTCAATTTTCGGCTCCGCAGGTACCTTTTCTATTTTAATAATGTTTTTGGGTGGTCTGTTTTCTTTTTCCTTAGTTTTTATATGTTCTGAGATCATCAGATTACCTGCATTTTGTTGGAAACTTCCATTTCCATTTTTTGCATGTTTACCTTTTTTTTCACTTACAGGTACATTTTTTTCGTTATGTGACGAAGCTATTATTGTTTCCCCACGTCGAAACTTTGTTGATGATCTTTTGACTTTTGGTACTTTTTTTACTGGGCTTTGCCGTTTATCGCCAGAAGTCAGTTTAGTGACGTCTTGCAATAAGCTTGCAGATTTGTTTTGAGTCAAAATGTTACTCATCGAAATTATTTTTGAAACTTGTTCATTGTCAGTTATTGACGACGGTGATGATTGTTTTACATCGACTTCTTTCTTTTGTAAAAATTTACATATGCAGAATTTTTCCGGAGTAGATATTGTGGATCCAAAACTGTCATATGATGCGTTATCTAACTGTCGTCTGTATTTACAAATTAAGTTTTTATCTGAACTGTCACATACGGAATGAGTACATGAATCTGTTAAAAAACTGTATTCTTCAACGTCAGGCTGCCTTCTTGAAACAGAAGTTTTTAATAGATCTAATAACAATTTCAGCTCGTCATCGGATTCGTAATACCATCGACATCTTTTATGATTACATAAACTTTTTGTGTTCACCATTAATGACAAAAGACGCCGGACTTCGTAAAGTCGTATATTAAGAGTTTGTTGGTGATCTTCGTAGAGCTTTAATGTATTATTGAAAAACATCTTAATTAGGTAATCACACCTGTTGCACTTATTTGTAACACTAGCGCACTTAACATGATCACATACTGCTATTATTTCATTTTCTCTGATTTCTTTTATTTTGTTAACTAGATTACACACTCTTTGTATTAGGTTTTTGCATTTATAGCATTTTGTCTTACAACGACCTGCAGTATGTAGAAAAAAAGGATTCATTTATTTTAATTCTCTAATATTCATACATTATCTTAATAGGTACCTACTTACATAATTCATCATAGAAATCACATTTTTTAAGCGCCACATTTCTTACGTTATAAAGTATAATACTTTCTTTTCCATTAGCTTTCTGCAACTTGTGCCAAAATAGCAAATTAATTATATTTAAATTATTTGAATTTCTGCTACGCTGTGTAGGAAATTAAACAGGCGCAAAACGAACTACCGACGAAAAAGAAAACAAAATAAATAAGTAGGTAATCGTTTTTCTTTTAACTTAAATGTTGCATCGAAAATATAAAATTGACAATCTTTAAATTAAGATTATTAACATTAGTCTCATTTTCACATATCTCCGCGCAACAATTATATGTATAATTTTATGTATGGTTCGTATATTAGTGAAAACGAATGATGGGCTGCGCAAGCTTAGAACAAAATATAAACGCATCTCAATTGAAATAATAGTAAATATACGTTTATATTATTTATGCATGATATAAAAAATATTTACGCGTCAATGCTCAAGATTTTGTTGATTTTTTCCTTCTTGGTCTGCATAACGCCAAAACCTTTGTAAGTACCGATTATAGTAAATAAAAGAATGTATATAAATGTGAAATATCGCTACTAAACTGGCAGTTTTCAGTTGATTTTAGTAATCCAACATTTTTACTGATAAAATATAAATTGATCTACACTGTTCAGTCAAATCTTAAAAATATATAGTACTTATTTGTACAAATAAACATTCTTTACTTATTTATGTTTGTATTTGTTTTCATGTCATTTGAAATTTATTAAATTTTCCAGCACAACACATAATATTCGTAGCTACAGATATAGGTTAACATTACATTATTATACGAACTCGTAATGGGTCGTAATTAGTATGTCGGTAACGCGAGTCAGGGCCACCGCTGCCTAAAATCGATCAACGCGAAAGATAGAACTTTGTTTACACTTCAACAATTGAAAGCGATTGTCTAAAAAAATTTCCTTCGAAGACTCACCGCTTTTCCATTACTATAGGTGTATACAATTAACCCGGAACTTTTTAAATTAAGTAGTTTCCTAAATTCCTCACCGCTCCTAGTTTTACATTCCTCGCAGGATCTATAAAAAACGTAAGAAAATAGTAATATCAAATAAAAGCCTTAAGCCTCCAATCTTTTCATCGTGATTAGATTGGAAAACGCACGAGCTGCTCTTGCTTGGCGCTGAGAGCTAATAAACAAAAAAAATACATATATTTGACAATTCCAAATAAACTCTGTAAGTAAAAGAATTGGTAAGTTCGTATGCTCATTACCGAATAGCAACAAGAATTAGAGTCCATATACATAAAACAGGCAGGAGACTGACTGAATTAATAATAAGTGGACGATTCCACACACTGGTACCTAATTCCAAATTAGCCAATTGAATGTGTGTTATGGTAACCGGACAGCCGATAAACATACATATAAGTATAGAAACAATATAATACTTATTTAGATACAATATAATACTTATATAGATAAGTTTATTACATCCATACACAAAACACACAAATGTACTCATCACACAAATGTCCTAAGTGGGAATTGACCCACTATTTCCGGTTTTGCAGTCAAGGTTTCTGATTAGAATATTCGAATGGTTATTGGAACATGGGCTAGTCAACCAGCGGCTGATCCAGACAGATGGATAAAGGCAGAGCCGAAAACGCTGAACTAGCATCCTGAAATTTCGCAGAGCACGTAAGTGAGCAGGGAAAAAAGGATTTTCGGAAATTCCACCAGGGCGAAATTGAGATCGACAGATGATATGAAAAAAAATTGTGGTTTGTAAGTTAAACATCTGAAATTTTAGATTTACCCTCTTGGTTAATAAATTAGTGGTCAACATTTAGTGGTGTTTGAAAATTCGATTTCTGTGCGAGCAAAATCTAGTAATAGTTACTGAAATGTTCTATTCAGCATCTACTCAGGTAAGTATGTGTAAAAATTGTCTGAAATCAGGCGTAAATTTAAATATGGCGTTAGCCTTAGTATTTCAATTTGTACAAAAACCTACCTATCTAGGATCTAATAATAAAAACGGTAAACAACTAACATAGGTAAATTCAGCGACTTCATATTGATGTCCTTATATATACTTAGTGCTCTAAAACTCTAAATCTTTTGCTGTACAATGTCATGTCATGGAAACTGTTGTAAATATTTTTGTACTTCCTTCTGTCAAAGGTATTGAATATTACACAATAAATAAATGACCAGCATTTTTTATGTTTTATCCAAGTTATAACCTTAATTTATGATGGACTTCGTATCAGCATAAAATAATTTTTTTTGTCCAAAAATGTCTAATTTTGTATCAAATAAGTATCATTTGCGGGATCTTTATATTACCTTTCTTAATTTAAAACAATCTACATTTGAGGCGTATCGATTGCTTCTAAAAGCATATAATAAGACTGCTTTAAGTGAAAAGACTTATCATGAGTGATTTCAAAAGTTTAAAGACGGTAACTATAGCATGGGAGACAAAATCGTAGTGGAAGGCCGAAAACATACGATGACAAGAAATTGGAAGCATTATTGAAGGAAAATCCATGTCAAACTCAGAAAGAACTTGCACCTACATTACACGTGACGCAGCAAGTAGTTTCGCATCATTTAAAATCGTTAGGAACTATTTAAAAACCAGGTAATCGGGTTCCGTACGAACTGACGCCAAGAGATGTTGAACGCCGATTATGCATGAGTGAAATATTCCTTGCTAGGTAAAAAAAAGAGTTTTATACATCGTATCGTCACTGGCGATGAGAAGTGGACACACTATGATAGCTTTCTACTATGATGATATGATACTATGATTTCTGCTATTTTTAGGACACATTCATCCATTTTAGATTTTGTAATGGACCACAATCCTTTAAAGATTCCTTGTCAGGCCGTTGCGACGATGTAGATGTAGACGGTTGAACAACAGCATCCATCGTCAGTAATTGAGCCAAGTAATGTAAAAAAAAAATCTTAACAAGAAAAACATTGAATAGACAATGATTAAGGCAACAAATTTGAAAAAAAACAACAGAAAAAAAGAACAATCAATAATCAATCCACCTAAAAACTAATAAATATAACCACATAAAAAACCCAGCAATAATGATTCTTGATAGCCTAAGCGAAAGCGTTCACTTTACAGGTAAAAAGTGAAAGCTATAAATGTTATTTTTTAAATAAAATTTATGATTCAAATAATCGGTATCATAGGGAAAACACTACTAAGAAAAATCAGGCAACATTAATTTTGTATCTGACATTTGAACCTGCCTAATTACTATATTAGAAAAAAAGGTATGTGTCAGATATGTCAGACGACATCAGAGATGTCATAAGTTTGGAAACGAGCTAAGCATTTGTTTCAAGTAACTCTTATTTATTTTAAATGAAAATGCATATACATAGAATTGTAACAGTTTCTAGGTCTATAATACAATGCAATCGTTATGGCCCAGCTGTAACGAACTGCGTTCAAATCAATAGTTACAGGTATTTTTCGTTTTTTCTTCTATTCTTAGACGAGCGTATCTATCTTTATAAACAGAATCGCAATATTATGAATATTTATGTTACAAAGTGGTTTTACTTACAATACTCATTGTTCATAATAAAAGATTTTCTATGTTACTCAAAATGTATTACTACTTACATTGAAGTGACATAATCGAAAACTTAATAATATAAATATAGTTATTATCTTTGCATGTTACAGATTAGTTGCCACTGAACGAACGAAGCACAGCAAAGCGCTGAAAACCGAGAAAGAAAAACTTCGAACATATATCGTTCAAAGATATATTGAATATGTTAAGAATTACACAAAAGTGTTAGAAAGCAGATTCCCGACTGCAATGCAAATGTACCGGGTTTTCAGCGTAGGTATTAAAGACTTCTTAAGAGATTTAAAAACATATATTTCACTGAGGATACAAGTAGCCCGAGAAAAAGGATTCTCTAAAATGAGCCGACAAGAAATTGAATTATACCAGAAAATGCCATCTGACATGTTTAGAATAGCTCCAGTATTAATTTTGTCCGCAATACCATTTGGAAATTACATCATATTTCCATTAGCGTAAGTATGTAGAGTTTAAAGTCAAGTTGTTATTGAGGATTAAAACTATAATAAAATTTCTAAAGAATAAACTTAAAATTTATTTTTATATCCTACTGAGAATCTCTATGGTATTTTGTTCAATTTTGGTCCAATGTCATTCCACATTGAACTAATATGTATTAAATATAGTACTGTTACATTGAATATGTTGGAAACCCTAAACTAGTACAGTGGAATTGTACAACTATTGCGTATATATAACAATTGTGATTATAATGGCTGCTTGACATGCCCTACACATAGAATAGTTTGAGTTTGTCATTAGCAAACACCAATTCCCTGTCAACCAGCTGTTAAACAAATAGCAATTCCCTGTCAACCAGCTGTTAAACAAATAGCAATTCCCTGTCAACCAGCTGTTAAACAAATAGATGATAGTACTTGACCATTTTGTTACTTAGTCAAAAACTTATCTAATTTAACAAGAGAAAAACTTGAAAAAAAATCCTAATTTAATTTTTTGGTCACTTCTTTCAGGTTTCTAAAACCAAAAACACTATTATGCTCTCATTTCTGGTCAATACAGCAAAGAGCAGAATTCTCCATACAGGATTTAAAGGAGCGTTTACGAAACAATAGGCCAGTTTTCAGAGCATTACAAGCAAAAGTAACACATGTACCTGATGGAGAGCTGAACAAAAAGTGGAGAAGAATTGTAGCATTGTTGGGGTCAGGCCTTCATCCAACGCCACAAGAGGTGATAGAATGTAAAGACTTGTTCACTAAAGAACCTTATCATATCTCTACTTTAACCTACAATCATCTGGTGAGTTATAAATTAGTTTATGTACAATCATTGTGGTCACAAAATTGGAACCACAATGTTAAGTGTTCGCAACCCCGACACATTTGTACATTGTGAACAATATGAAATGTTAAGTAATACTGGGCTTTGTCTGCATGTGGCAAATTCTCACAGCTTTTACTGTGTTTAGGAGGGCACGTTAAGCAGTTGGTGCCAGTTATAATCTTTGGTACAATTTGGTACAAGTCATTGGAGGCCTTAAAGATGGATTATAAACATATGACGAAAGGGTTCGCCACTAATTAATCCCTATCTCCAACAATCTGTACTGGGACAGCGTAGTACAGTGTTCTCTGGACTCCCGCAGATGCAGAGAGCATTTGAAATTGGAATCCTTTGTTGTGTTATTAAATATAGCTATTGCATTATTTCAGGGATATTTGTTGAAAATGCATGGCCTCAGAAAAAGTGTTTTTCGCAGAAATAAACTCAAGTATTGTGCCTTCTTATTATTAGAAATGGATAAGGCGATTGTTAGAGAAGGTGGAGTTTACTCTCTGAATACAGAATCGCTACGTAATGCCTGCCAAATGAGAGGATTGAATAGCACTCATTTAAAAAATCAAGACTTAAGAGATTGGTTGCAACAATGGTTACTTGTGTCACAATGTGCAGACAAGAACTCATACTCACTGATATTACACTGTCCAGTATTCTTCGCATACAACCATCCCCAAAACTGGGTCCTTATATATTAAAGTTTGACAAAAGTTATAATATTTTGTTTATAGCTGCTTTTGGGATTGTTTAAAATTTCATATTCGCTTATTAATAATATTATTATTATTATGTATAACATGATTATAAGCTTAATTTATTGATGTTAAAACTATATATTTATAATGTAAATGTCAATACCAAAATATTTTGTTATTAGCAAATAAAAATATTTATAAAATGGATATAAAATTTTTCTCCTTATACCCAATAAAATGTCTCATTATGAAACAATTATTTTTAAAGATAACTGTAGCATATAATATGTAAACAATTGTTCGGAACTCCTGACTTATTTGAATCAAAAAGATTGACTCATATAAAATAATTGATAAATCAATTAGTTATAGCAATAGTCAATGTCAAATTCAGTATATTGTGATTTAAAATCTGAATCATTTTCTATATAGTGTTTAAAATAGAAATAATAGCTCTATAACAAACTTTTTGTACTGATCAGTCAGATATAACAAATCATTTGTCTGTTGTAAATGTCACAAGGTAATTAACAACAACACATCAACAAGCCAGTACAATCCCAGTTTAGTGTAAGCATTACATTTTTTATTAAAATGTATCACAGGATTTATGGTGCTATTCTAATTTTAATAAATAGCCATTTCACACAAACCAAAAAGCCGTATGGTAAACTTCAACAAGAAATTTGGCGCTTCGAATGTGAGCTGGGCATAGTAATAGATTCCGATTGTCCTATAGATGGAGGATGGTCGTCGTGGTCACAATGGTCTAGTTGTCTAGGGGCTTGCGATGATGTGGGACATTATAAAAGAGTGAGGTTATGTAATAATCCTCCAACTACCAACGGTGGCACACCATGTGCCGGACCGGACGAACAAATTGAGGCTTGTTACATTACGAATTGCACAATTGAAAATTTTCAAAAACTAATCGAGGGAGACGCAGCTAGAACGGAAGCCTTACAACGACTCAAAGCTCTGCCGGCTTTACTGGAACAATGTTTACAAATGGAGTGTCCTTATGAAGCGATAGAAGCAGCACTATCATCTGATAATACTTGGCAATTAGATTCTGAAGCTGTGTGGAATGCATTGCAATGCGTTAAACATAACTTAGGTTGCCCAACTAAAGGCGAATGGGGAGTGTGGGGGTCGTGGTCGGAATGTGGCGCTAGATGTGGAAAAGGATTACGCTGGCGACTGCGACGATGTGACACGCCTGAACCTTCTGATGCCACGCTTATTTGCTCTGGTACTCCTATGCAATCTGATGAATGTGAGGGAGACCAGTGCGCTATAGAAGGACGACACGATAAATATGTTGCTAGGGGAACATGGAGCGAATGGGGTCATTGGACTCTTTGTACGGAAACATGTGGGAGTGGCGTACGTAGGAGAAAACGAACATGCCTTGAAAGTCCTTTTCCTTTCAGTTCATTCAGCTGGGGAACGTACTGTCGAGGACAACATGATCAATTAATGGTCTGTTTTAATAACAGATGTTCTCTGGATGGTGGGTGGTCAGGTTGGGGACCTTGGGGTCCATGTTCAAAGACATGCGGTGCTGGTCGGCGATCTAGAACTAGGTCATGCACAAAACCAACACCATCTGGTGAAGGTAAGCCGTGCAACGGCCGTAAATTCGAAATCGGATCCTGTTATTTTGAACCTTGTGAAGTCTACACGCATTTAGTTGCAATATTAAAAGAAGATTCGTATCTACAGTATAATTTACCCGGAAAGCGATCGACACTATTTCATTTTTATATTCGATTCAGGCCGCTCTCCCCTTCTGGAACATTAGTTCGACGTGGTTCACTACAAAGTCCATATGTTCGACTGAGTTTGCAGAAATGGCACATTTGCTTAGATGCTAGTGGAATGTCGCAAACGTGTGGTCTTCCTCGCATTTGTTCATCAATAGCCATTGAGCCTGAAGTTTGGCATACAGTTTTCATCGCTATAAGCAGTGAATCTGCTATTTTGCGATTAGATAATGCTTTAACGTCCATCAGAGAATCTTTTCCTTGTGACCCCGAACTAGAGAATAGTGAAATTAATATTTACATAGGTGAGCGATTCAATGGTGAGATACAAGAACTAATATTAAATTTCAATCCATTAGCAATAATGAATGAAAAAGATAGTAGGCCAAGACGACGTTCCGATCGCCAACCCAGCCTCACTTCTAACATGGTTTATGAGAAAGCAAGTACAAGCGAAGCTTTTTTGATTTTAGAAAACAACCATTATATACGTTTACCATGTTTCAACGAAATAGATGAATGGCGTTTAGAATTAACTTTGAAGCCAACATACCACAGTGGAATAATTTTATTTCTTTCTGATGACACCACGGGAAGTTGGTTCTATGTGATTCTACAAAATATGAGACTGAAAATTAAACTTTCTGTAAGTGAATTTAAGTCTGAAAGGACCAGCTGTGTCGACTACCCACCCAATCAATGGCTACATATAGCATTGTCTAAATTTGGAGGGTCAAATACAATTGAAATAATAATAAATGCTGAAGAAAAGTTGCATTTAACACATGCAGAAAGCATGATTAACAGACGCCGAAAAATAATAAATAATCATGTTAAAAGTAGAATGAACGATACCAATTTCGTATCAATATCGGTTTGCCATGACGAGTTTTATATCGGAGATATACCTGGAATTGTTAAAAATGCAATAATAGAAGAGTTTCCTGCGTTTTCCGGAGTTATAGCGTCTTTGATTGTTAATGGTATATTGGTAGACCTTCATAATTGTAATTTAGAAAGTTACAAGAATGGTAATATTCAATTATCGTCAAGAACAGCAAGTATATCCCGCTCTTATCATGAAACTGGATGGGGAATATCAAAAAGCCTAAATTTAACATGTCTTCATGCTAAGACCACCCAAACCAATAACTACGCACATTGGCTTCTTTTAGACACTACTGTCTCCGAAATGCTTAGCGACAAAAATATAAAATTAATAGAAGATGGAAGGATGCTCAGGCTCATAGCAACAGTCGATGACAAATTGACGGGTTTTTACACATGTAGACTACACAGTTATAAACATACATACAATGTAGTCACATACGGAATCCTGGGACAGGTTAAATATAACTTGAATAATCCGGACTTGACTACGATCATAGCAGTGTTTACAACAGTCGCACTTGTTGTATGTACCCTTTCATGGTTGGTATCAGAAGGAGTAAACGATCTCCGTCATGGTTATGGCTTTTTTCGTGATGCGCATTTCACCCCTCAAGAGGAAGCCGATTCATTATGTAAATACATTGATCAAAACGCTCATCTTTTTAGTTGTAAAAGCGCTATTAAATTGGCTAAAGCTAAAGCACGACGAAAAGCTAGACAACTAGCCAGTAGAATCAGTTTTGGAGCACAGGAACCGGAGGGACTGTTACAAATGCAGAATGAAATTCCGGAAGCGAGTAACTCTGAATCGAATAGCCGCGTAAGCTTAGCAGCTCTACCAGAAATAAGCAATTCGGGTACAGGAACATCTCACGAGGTCTCCAGATACAATGAACTATACAAGTGTTCTCCCAAACATGCTGCGTTAGTATCCACTGATCACAACTTTTCTATGTCTACTACATTAGAAATGTCTCCGCGGAGACTTTGTTCACGATTGCTCTTAACGAAATATAAATATTCTTCAAAAAATAATATGGTCAATCGATTGCGAAAAAATAAATTGACACGCAGTGAAGTTGGCAGTTATGATAATGAAATGAAACATTTTGCAACGAAATACGAGAAAAGAATATATGATATATCACCGGTTCAAAAAGTTTTACAAAAATTCCATGTACTCAAAAGTTATGATTCATGAATGCAACTGGTTTTGTGGCTCAGACCGATGATGCAAACCTGTTAACCTTTGATTGATCAATATCAAATTACATAAGTATATATAATTTCGTATCTATTTATAGGGTATAAGGTAAAATGAAACAAAAATAATTAGGTATATATAGATATAATAACCTAATAATAGTAAAATATTTATGTGTAATTTAACAAACATTCCAATATTATTAAAATTAAATAAATAAGTTATATAAACACCTTCATTTCATAACCTAATAACTACCTAATCTATAAACTAAATAGGTGCTATAAACAATTTCTCAAATTGTTCAAAATAATATGGCCTAATTTTAAAAACCTAGGTTACATTTTTATAATAATTTGAAAAACAAAAACAAACGATTACATCTACATTGATATAATTTAATCTCTATTCATATACAGGAATATATTTCTAAAAGTTTAAAACATACCTATAATAATAGTGCAGAAGACAGAAAATATTGAATGTAGATAAAAATACTAAGACATTTCAAAAACTTGAATTACTAGTTCACCAACTAGTTTGTAAAAAGTTGTAACATTTACTCATATTACAAAGAATGTTGTTATTTTTATATGTCATTAAGCAAAAATTTATGCACAAGATTATAATGTTAATTGACAATATTTCCTTATAAAATTGATTTTAAAAAATTTACTAAAAAGAAGTTTATCGGTTTTGACTGAAATCGAAGTTTTCATTGATGGCACAATCTTAATGGTAAAAACAAATATTAAACTGCTAACCAGCTATACATCAATGACAATGACATAAAAAAAAAAAGAAACGTAACATCACGCCTGTATTCCCCGAAGGGGTAGGCAGAGGAGTGTAGTACACTCCCACATTTCACCAGTTACGTGACAATGACATGTTTGTCTAAATTTAATTTAGAAAAGGTTTTCTGGAGAAAGTCATATTGTGTTGTGTTCTGAATATTTGTGCTTTTTGAACATTAAGGAAAAGTATTACATATCACATAACATGAGATTCGAAAAAGCTCGAGGTTTGAAAAAGAAAGGAAACCTCAACAAAAGTGAAAAGTGAGAGACGAGAGAAAGCTAAAACAGATTAATGTGTTACTGCATATTACAGCTGCTACTTAATATATAGTGAGAGGTTAGTAAAATTGAAGAGGTTAGTATTGCACACTACCGTTGGCACAAGAAATAAAAACTATCTATTCTAGAACTTAGTGAGATTATCGAAAGCTGTGTGTTCTTTAACAACCATTGTCTACTTACATAATAAATAAATACTTGCTAATTAACTATAAGCCTCTATTCAATAATGGAATGTATGTAATGTATAACTTTTAAAAAGCACATGAAATCAACTTTAAAATTATATTAGTAATTATCATATATCGAGAATACAGATTACCATATATTATTTTTGAACAAGTCATACAGAAATTCAATCGGATTGCATGTTTCAAAAATTATATAGACCAAATGCAACTGTAAATGTATTGAGACATGTCAGATATGTACTGTTATGGCATCATAATATGCATCACAATATTTGACTAGAAATAAAATATTTAAATATTTTTGAAATACAATTTTTGTGACTTGAAACCAGTTCGAACATACCTAACTCTTAATAAAATTATGGCAGTGAAAGAATATATAGTAAAGAGGAACATCATAATATCAAAAAATAGAAATAGTTCTTAACTATGAAAAACAGAGGAATAATAATGTCAGCAATATTGGCAAATAACATTGCAGTCCTTATTTTTTAATGAAGAATTATTACAAATTTGTTTACAATCGCTACCTCATTCAATTAGATGACTAGCATATAGTAGCCACAGATGTTACATATTTTTTTTAGTATTAATGAAATAACTAAAAGAACTTAACAAAGGCTTATTCATAAAACTACATACTTACACATAACTTATACTGATAGAATTAGTTACCAACGAGATGTATATTAGTTTGCAATTAGATGAGATAAAATTCAACTACAAACATCAAGAGAGTAAATGTCATACCAGTACAATAGTTGATAACATTACAACGAGAATTTAAGCCACATTTAAACATTAATATTATAATAATGTCCCATATAACTTTGGACAAATTAAACCAAACGTGTTTGAATTTCCTAAAATAAAAAAAGCTAAATATTATTCCAAATAACGGTAATAAACTTAAATAACATCCAATAAAAATGTAACAATAAAAATTTTATAATCTCGATAATAATAACGCGTGGTCAGGTCTGCTAGTTATGATATTAAAAAAAAATTCCTACTATGACTCCCAACAATTAAATATATAAAATTTTACAACATTAACATTATGTAATGATAATATTAAACTTTAAATGCATCTGACCATTTAAAAGCTAAAATGCCAAAATTCATTACAATTAACAATTACAATTATTTTGGCATACACAGAATCGAGCAAAAATTTATCATTGAGTTTGTTAGTCAATCATAGTAACTTTTAATTTGAATGTGTTTTGCTCGTTTATTTGATTGTTAACAAGCACTTTTTTCACATGCTCATATTATTTATTTTGTTTTGATAGTCTTAATGTGTATGAAACGATATAAGAATCCCAGTGTGCTTTATTAAATCCCATTATTAAATCGTAGTTAGTTACTCTGATTGACTGTTAATTATTGTATATCAGATCTCTGTGTCGTTTATTCATCGTGACTGTGGTTGTGTCTGCCGAAGGACTTGCTGCGTCGTTGCTCCGGCACTGAACTCGGTGTCGCAGGTTTGACAGTGCGCTTGTAGTAAAAGGCAGTGCTTAACACTCCAAAACTCAGCAATGAAGACATGATGAAGTTTATCAGGAGGTATGTATCAGCAGAGTCAACATAGACCGTGAAGAGTCGCGCTGTAATCGAAACATCTGAGAAAACTACATTGGTATTTCTTAGAATATTTTTAAAACTTATATCTAATGCTTATAGTATCATATACCAATGTGCGATTGTAAGAATGTTACTGATATCAATTGAAGATGCGAGTGATATTTAAGATAAGTTGCAGATGTCTACGGGTTGCAATGCTCAAAGTAAAGTGACTTATTTTGTTATGTACTTACAATTTCACATAAAACAGTTATAAAAGTGATAAATGCAACCTGATAATATGATATTGCTGGTAAAAAAATATTTACAAAATTATTTGTAGTCTGTTTACTAAAACAAGATATATATTGTAAACAAAGTCTGGTTATAGTTTATATCTTGTGTTGTATGCATGAAGAGAGTGATGAATGTAGACAAAGCACGTCAGGTTTGTAAGGACAGAAATATTTGGCACTCGGTGCTATCTGCCTACCCCATTAAGGACCTAGCGTGATGGTATGTTGTTGTTGTTGTATGCATTATACATAATAACAGCAAAATTCCAACTTTACATCACTGTTCCCTGTTTACACATTTTTGTCAAACAAGTGTTAAAAAGTTAGTAATACCGTAGCTTAATGGCTTACAACAGGATTGCAGCAAACCTTAGCAGCTAGATTTCTATCCACCAATAGTGTATTTATTGCATGGTTAGTGATTACACTTTTTATTTACTGATATTTATAAATTCACAACACTGAAGGTGTTCTCATTTACGTACCAGTTCAATAAAGTTTAGTATAGCGACAGGGAAGCGAGGAGTGTAAAAGTCATAAGTGGAACACATCTACTTTTCTCTGCCAATTCTAATAAAAATTCCTCTAGTTTTAGACAACACTAGTAATCGAAATAAATTATTGCGCAAAAATGTATGTCACACATTTCTTTCAGAATAACAATATTTCTACATGCATTCATCAAGAATGGATGTCTTGATTTAGCTGTATTTTCATTCAGAAATACGTTTATTTGAAAACTGAAAAATACATGGTTGGTGTTCTTTAAATAAATAAGGTATCACACAACTGTCTAACCCAATCTGTATAGGTTTGTGAAAAATTTTACCTACTTCAACTGCACCCATAGACAACTCAACCCATCTGGTTTGTGACTTATTTATAAATGAGTGTTAATTTTTTTTAACACAAAAAATACTTACACACATTAGTCAGCAGTGAGATGGTCCATGTTGTTAATGATACAGCCTCAGCATTGCCACTTTTAATAATGCCAATAATATAAGTCACTTTAGCACATCCACTGAGAGGTGTATTCAGAGGCTAAAACAGAAAATTGCATCAACTATTAATTTGCATTTTCATGCTAATTTTTGTAACCCGCTCACCTTGTCTGGGCATAAATGGTGCATATATCAGAAATGAAATGAAGAGAATGTCAATTCTTGATATTTATCATCTATCTATAATAGAAGTAGTCTATTCCAGTGAATACAACTGCAAAATATGAAAAATAACACATTTAAATATTAACAAATAACAGTATCCAGCTGTAATATACATACCACCATATACTCCAGTACTTCTTTCGGGATAATGCCGAGGACAAATCCAAAGACAGTCGCAAAGTAAATTGCAGTAGCCAAGGGTACAATCGGGAGATTCATTAAGTTGTTGTACTTCAGCACATAGTAAATCAGCACATAGAGTTGTGCTATTATGATGGGATACTCCAAGTAGGTCATCACATTGTAATTGTTGGTGTAATTGTATAAAATCATTATAGTGAATCTAAAAATAACAATATCGGCTATAAAATATCATTGCATCATTGTCATTGTTAAGGTTTGAGAACAAGTAATATATAATGATACTTGTAGGTGATTATTGTAATCATATTCTGACAACATAATCCAATATTTGAAGTGTTTTTAATAGTGAAAATGTTTTGAGACACCTAAACACTATAAATATTATTCTTCTCTACAGCTATTGTTTGTATATGATTGCAAAAAAATTGCCATAGGGAGGCAAAATATTAATAGGACCAGAATATTATGTTGATTTAATAAAATCATTTTTTTATGTACTCTAACAAATATTTTAACCAATGATGAGTAACCAATTAAGCACCAACAGCAATTTACACATCTGCTTCTTTTTCAAATCACATATCAGTTGTAATGTATGGTTGCAATAGTCCAATTCCAAGTTGAGAAGATGGTTACGATAGAAAAATCTAGATTAATTCAATCAAATCTATTCTTACAAGACCATACAAAGGTAAGGACCCTGTAGGGTTCGCTTAAGTATAAATAAATAAATAAATAAAGAGCAGTAAATGTATTTTCATTGGTGAGCATGTGTGCGCAACATATGATTAAGGGGTCCAATATAAATGAAAAAAACATCAAAAAGTTCTTACCCCGAAATCTCCAGCAACATCGCCTGAGCATACAGACCCTTAGCTGACTTCCTTTCACGAATGTACATAATTTGAGGTACTTTCAGAAAAAGGCATGACAATATGGTAATCATGCTAAGAGAGTTGGCTATAAATTGTATTATGTCGAACTCCATCATACAAACACTGTAACAAATTTAAGATTCAATATCAATTTTCTGTTTTAAAACGCAATGTCGCAAAAGCGGAGAGTCGGTGATTATATTTAAATTGGCAGGGGTCTCCGTCGAGCACAGTATCAAATCTGTCGTCGCTGATTTATTGTCAAGGTCGAAGTCGCTACAGTACTAAATGTAACGTTGAGACTATGATAATTGCAATATTCAAACAGCGGAATTGTAGCTACCGCTTACCTGAGGGTGCCGGATCGATAAAACTGAGCTGTTAAATGAAGCAAGTACAACTAGACGCGACTCAAACACTACTGAGCACTTTATTTAATACATCTTCGTATAAACGCTAAACGCATGCGGCTTAGTGTATTGGTATGGCAGTATTGATTGATTGTTGTTTTACCGCAACACGTCGTTCCTGATGTCCGAACTCGCACGCAACAATTTTCAAATGTCGCCGTTGTCAGTTGTCATTGTCACCACTATTTTAAAATGATCCATTACTACTGCAATTTGTAAAGCTTAGATTTGTATCAGAAAAACTTGAAAGTGGACTGTGGTTTCAATTAAAACGTTTTTAACTATAATTTTTAGGTCTAGCATTCTAGATGTAGGTAACTAAAATTTCCTTTGGAATTTTGGATAGTGTTGCCAAAAATTTGGATAGTGTTTAAAAAAATAAACATATATGTGAAAGAAAAAACATGTAGTTTTCAATTGAGTTTGTTTACTGCCTTAGATCGTATTTTGTGTGCCTTTAGCACATACCAACAATTTTTAGGTGTTTTTGAAGTCAACTTGGCCAATCAAAATTTAAATAATTAAATCTGCTATTAATCATATTTATTCCCCTATTTCTCTCTTCGCGGCACTACAGATCCTTAATATAAAATCTGAAGTAGCGGGAAATAAGTTTCTTTTTATATTTACGAAAGAGGCCCATTTTGATATTTGTCACACAGGATTATGCACTTGCCTTGTATGAACGTTAAAACACGAGACCGAAAAGGTGGAAGGTTTTTGACAAATAATTATAAAGTTATTGGTAATAAAAGGCATTCCGTATCATTTAAAAGAGTATTAAATATTTTACTTTAGTTAAAGTTCCTCCAAAAAGCAATTTAGTTAAAGACCCTCGAACAAGCAATTTTGAGACGGCAACCTTAGCGATGGAACTGCCTATAGCTACTATGAATCAACCAAAAACTATTAACATTCTTCTAATAGAATCTTTTTCTCAACACAACTACAATATTTCAACCATAAGTCACTCTTTAATTTATAAGTAGTTGAATAGTTATTATTATTTTGAACGTATACCTTTATTAATATTATTGATAAACTATGTTTCAGGCAGTTATAGCCTAGCAGTTTGGCCTAAATGTCTCTCTCCATGAGAGGAGACCCGGTCCAGCATTGAACCAATGAAAAAAGTGGAAAAAAGACTATGTCATATTAATATTAAGCGATTACAAGCTATTGTCGTGAAAATCGTACTTTTTGTTACCGATTTATTTACTTATTCATTAGGTACATCTCCAGTGACGGTACAATGACAGAATTATTGACATTTAATGTCAAAACCAGCGGTTTATTTTGTGACAACCTAGATTTTGGAGTATGTGTTGCCATTTGCCAACAGTATCTTTTTCTGAAAATTTATATATTTTTCAAAATCTCTAAATGTTGTTGATTCTGAATACAAATCATGCGTCCTAATATTTAATATCTCTCGAAGTTCGGTCTTTCTAATAAGCATATACATAAGTATAGTTAGTGTTTCGTTTTACGCATTGTAAAGTAAAGATTGGAAATTAAGTATTTTTCGATACTTTATTTATATGAAAAATGGTAATGTATTATATCGAAAATAAAATAGAATACGATACTATAGAGTACGATAGGCAATTCTAAGTCGAAATCATGCTCTTGTTGAAGAAACATAATTAACTCCGGTCAGTCCTGTACGTAGATATTTTTTATTTTTATGTTTGTTATTGTTATTGTTATGAATTATGGATCGTGGATACTAGGAACAAACTGCATGTATGGCTTTTAACATCGGCAACAAGCGCAATATGTATGATCAGACTGCAGAGGTGCAAGTAGTGGGCGTGGTGAAAGCTTTCGTTATTTTTTTCGGTTGTTTAAAAATAGCAAAATCAATCTATAATCAATCAAACAATCTATGATGCGGAACTTAATAGAAAACTTGTTGATGAATTGTGATTTATAATACACATATGAGTTCACGATACTGATGAAGGTTATTAACTTGGCAAATATACGTTTTTAACAACACTGCAAGACGCAAATGGCATATTTAATAATAGGTACCACAGTGTTCACACTGTCAGAAAGGAATTTTTGCCGCGTAAATTTAAAAGTAGTGAATAAAAATTTTGTAGTACTTCGCAGTTAAAAACTAGATGGCGTTGCTATGACTGATTGTGTTCTATTAAAGCGTTTGAAGAAAAATAATGCTAAGACTCTGATCTCAAAAAATATCCATAGCCTCCTGGTATTTCCCATTTTCAATATTACATAATATAACTTACATTTCATTTTAAATACATACATTAAAAGGAATTATGTTTTATTCGATAAGTACGTAATTTAAATACTCGTCATTTTTTAAATAAGTACATATAAATAGTAAGGGCCAATTATCCAAATATTCAACTATTTGACGGATAATTCAAATAATTCTTTTTAATTCGTTTGCAATTATTTTTACCAATTGACCAAAAAAATGAATTTTATAGGCCGATTATATCGTAGCTGTCTTTTGCATTATTTACAATAATTAGGCACACACATAGGCATAATGCTCATATAAATACTTATGCGGTATATACAAGCAGTTAAAAAAATATTTGACATCTAGACCTATCAGTTTTGAGAATAGAGTTATTAAGGTAAATTCTGAAAAGTTTTCAAACGAAAGACCATAGACGTATACAAAATAAATTCCTTCTAATAAAATAGTTGTAAGTTTTCTTCTAAATTTATAATGGAAATATTTTGAAGTCTCTGTAGTTATATGTTAGTATATGTACAAATTAAAACTTTTACTAAACTAATAAAAAGAACAAGAACTGAAAGACGATTCGACTTTGAGGTAAACTACCTATATCACTTGTTAAAACTATGTTTATTTACGTACTGCAAATATGATTTTAATGTAAAGTCACGTGACGTGCTCTTCAAAAATCATATTTTTTATATATAAAACAATGTTTGTTAGACCTTTTCATGAGAAATAGTAATAAAAAATATTTTACGTTAGGAAATTTTATTTGCTTATGAAAGTTTTATTATTTATTTCAATTCATTGGCGAACAGCCTATTCCCTACTGTAACGAAACTTATTGAAGAGTGCGGAGAGTTTTTTCGCCTCCTTTCATCTCTTTCAGAGCAAAGTGCGTACAGCCGATGAGTGCTATAATTAACTTCAATATGATTTTAACATTCATTCAGTGTAACTGTGTATGTCTATTGGAATAAAATTTTTAAATTGGATTTATTTTGAGAACTGTATTTGATATAGGTATTAGTTTACTTTGAAGATTTTTAGTAGGTATTAATTTGAAGATAATAATTAAAATTATAACAGGATTCAATTACAACAATTACTAACTTTCCGTAATAGCGTTAATGGAAAAATAACATCATTGAAAAGTACCTAAATAGTCAAATTTTATGGGCTGAAAATTAGTTTCTATAAATAGTAATGAACTGCTTACGTTTTCTAACATTAAGAATGCATTGAAATACTGTAACATATATGAATAAACAAAATAAACATACCTATATTACTGCTATTCGTAGGTTACAAAAAATATTCTTTTTGGAAGTTCATATCAGTAAAATCGTGCCATAACGTAGGTATCCAACACGTATTTGCTGCAAACTTCGTGTCTGTGACAGCTACGCAATATTCTTTCAATAGAAAAAAAGCCCGGTTTCTTATTGGCCAATTTAAATCAAGATATATCTTATATAATATACGAATCAGAACTTAACAGAGGTAGGCGCGATATTTCAAACTAGCTGCTATTGAAAATACACGGTATTTAAAAACTCCTTAAATTCTTGCTTGCCCTATCTCTGACGACATAAAAAGCGTTATATAACAAACGAAAACGAACTGAGCTTTTTGTTAATTCTGCCATCTGAACCATTTATATTCCGTTGGGAAAAGAGTTAATAAATAATTTCGTAAATTATGAATTCTTAAAACTTACCTAATTACAACAACGTGGCTGTAGCATTTTATTTATTTTTCTTTGAAAAATTTGAAAGTAAAGGCGATTTGCAGTTACCTAGCTGCAAACTGCATGAGTAGATACCTATTAGGTATTTATTCTAATCATAATCATAATTAACTATGAATCTGCAAATCGGCAAAGATTATAGGAGGAAAAAAGAATAGAATACAAAATGCCACATTTAGGAATGTCCTCAGTTAGGGGGTGGGGGGAGGGGGGGTTTCGGCAAAAATCACGAAATATCACAAGGGGAGAGGAGGGCGTAGTAAGATATCACGTGTATTTATTTTTACGTCAAACACGCGGTTTCGAAACTGAAAAACTGCGGCGGGAAGGGTGGACCGCTGGACTCGTCTTGCCAGTCGCCAGTTATTGTTATAATAATAATAATAATAATTTTTATTTCATTTTTATAGTTATGTATTTTGGCGCCGCCGAATACTTGTAAACCGTTACCTCGTATGTTTTGCATTAAAACAAAGTCTGAACTAGGTGATCTGTATAAAGATCTATTTGCAGAATATAAGAACAATCTGCAACCTTTCTGTCTAGACATTTTATCATGGTCCTTAATTTTCTAGAATAAAATTATACTATATTTTATACTTGTATTTAAAGATCTTCTAAAAATACACGTGATGTTGGGTGGGAGAGGGGGGGTTAAAAATGCACAAAACAAAACATTACGTGATTAATAGACGGCTCTGTAGTTTTTTAATTTACTATATCATTACATTCAGAACCCAAAAAAAAAAATAATAGTATAAGCATTTTTTTCATATCTAATGATATTACTGACATGCATATATTTATTAATAATTTTGCAGTAATTCAGTAACTACCTAGTGCATATGAGGAGAAAACATAGCCTGCATTAATTTAAAAATGCATTAACTATTACAACAACAACAAAATGTTACTTTTGTTTATTTTTCTTATACGAGGAAGGGTGACCACGTCGCCGACTCACTTTGTAGCACTTATCATCAGTCGTGTTCTAATACGTTGCAAACGAATCTAAACCAAATCTGGGGTAACCGTGACCAAGTGAGGTAGATTCCGTTGAAACAGTAAATTTAATATGCAATTAATATTTTCCGTATCAAGGAATTGATATTACAGTGTGAAAACATTGTCAGTTTTATTGAGAAGTTTCTATTTCTTAGTTGTACATATTTTTTATAGTCAGCTGTTTTATTTATAGTACAGCAGTAGTAGTAGCTAAATGTGAGCAATATAGGACCTAAAATAGTTAAACTGACAGCTAAAATAAATGTATCAGCTATTATCAAGTACCTACCAGCGTTGTACGCTGAGCGTTCCAGTTGCTTAGCGGTCACTGATTGACATCCCAATGCCTCCCTGCCCGTCGAAGTGTCTGCGGAACAATCACATTTCACGTATATGTCAATTACAGATATCTTCTACCTGCATGTTGTCCGGCAACTGTCAACAGTTTTCATTAAATGTCACGGCCATAAGGTTATAGTATGCACCTACATAGTTATACTGGATATTTCATAACACGCTCAAATATGAAATAGGGTCACCGAATACGAATCTCAATTCCTATGAACCTAGGGTACGAGTAAACAAGAAATGAAGTGATATGACTCTTATTAACATTAAATACTAAATCAATACTATGTTCTACAAAACCCGCTGAGGTAGGTAAACTAGTTTCATTAAGCGCGTCAAACAAGTTAATAATTTCTTATACATAATTGGCCGGAAATTTTGCTTCGACCTCAGCGCGATCTTTGAATGTCAACAGGTGGGCACCGAAGAAATAAGCTAAAAATAAGGCTTAAGTAACCAACCAAAGAAGGTTTATCGAAGTTAAGTTAATTAACGGCGTTGTCATAATGATAAAAAAAGATTTCAATGTGACTTGTTAAAATAAGTATCCGTTACTTTCAGTGGTAT
>DWEM01000116.1:0-24872 GCA_018245935.1 Agara belti belti
AAAAACATTTTTTTAAAAAAGGTAAGCGTCTGATCGTAGTATTAATGAATACCTGCTGAAGTTAAAAAATCCATAGTTAATAATTCGTGTTTATGTTGTGATTTATCAAACTTTTATCTTCGATGAACATCTATAAGGTTAAAATAAATACATAATTGTAAAATAACATTAAAATGCTTTTAAGTATGTATATAAAATTGTACCTACCTTTTACGAAGACGTATGCCTATGAAGTACTCATAAACAACTGCATAAACATAACAATCATTTTCAGTCATTCACTAAACGGGCCGATGCAGGATAAGCGAAAAGAGTTAGTCTTGGAACGGCAAAAAGTGTGGTAAAAAGCTCGCATGCAAATTAATACGCGTAGATATACATACGCTCTGTCCAGTTGCGCCGCCTCGTGCTCCTTGAATCTGTAAGCAATTAAAAGATATGGAAAGAAAGATAGAACGTCGACTTCAGAGACACATACTACGATTGTTAGGCCACCTAAGCGGTTCGAGTTAAAATTAAGGAATGCAGGGTTTCATACCAAGAAACTTTGTGCGAGAGTAGTGTGTTTGCAGTTGGCAGGCTCTGTAGGTGTGATGGTAATAGCATGGAGGTACAAGAACAGTCTACCGGACTACCTTCAATTAATATCGATGCAACCGTAACAGTTATACGTAAGTCAAATTTACACGACAATAAAATATTAAGCAAATAATGCTTGATTAGAAAATACTAGAAAAACAAGTACTAGTCAGAGACGACTTGATTTAGAGTAAGACCGAGATCTAGAACAGGTCCAGTTTCAATTAATTCGCTAAATAACCTCTGAAGATACATTATAATTACTATTAAACAATCGTAAGATAATTTAACCGAAGATATATTTCGAATATTTGTATGAAGAAGCCTTATATACATTGTAAAAATACGGTTGCATCGGATATACTGTGCATTGAATAAATTACAAACACTTAACAGACGAAACATTTTAGGGTTCACTTCACTGCTTGGGATTTCAACTTTAAAATAAATGCATGCTATCACCAGTAAATGTGGGCTGTTTGTGAGTAAGCTGGCTACTCAAATGTTAGTCGACACAACATATATACGAAGTTGTACAGTAATTAAATAGCTTACTTGCTTCCTGAGTCCGAAACTGAGTGTGCCGATTAAACTCTTTATAGTAATACATATATAAGTAATGTGGAAAATTTTACTTGTATAATGTATGTATAAACTCTGAACAGTGCTAAAGGCTTGCATTAGATTGCGGTGGACCACACTAAGTGCCTCAAAACAAATATTATATGTACAAGTATACGTAAAATGTTTCAAACATTATTGAAAAAAAGGTACTGTTTAGACTATTAAAATCCATTAACATTTGACTTTACAGCGGTTGACATATATTAGAATAGTTTATAATTAGACTTTGTGAAACACAATAAACCTCGGAGTAACGAAATTATGAGCAACATTTAATTTGTTTCTCTAATTTAAATGAAAGATTCTAAGTAAAACAGATTTTCAAACCTCCCACGCAACGTAAATTCAGGATTCGATGATGAATATTAAAGCTGTATTTCGGTATAAAATAATACCAATTAAGTGACGCAAGGGTATTAGGTGAATGGAAATAGACGAGAGATTGGATATGACGAGCTGACAATACTCATTTTGTACAGAAACCATTTGGTTTAGGCACTATTTTTACTTGAAGCGAATTATCAGCAGATAATATATCAACACCACTTGTAAAACAACTATCTAGATCAATTGTTCATTAATAGAGACACAAAAGTATCTTAGAGAATAATATATTATTCATTAACGGACGGACTCGCTTTTCTCTTTGTTTCTGTGACATGTGTACAAGTGAATAGATAATATTATTTATCTTTTCACTTGTACACGTTGACGGTAGCAAAAGTCCTTTAGTTCGACTTGTTATAACTTTGAATTCGGAACTAATTTGGGCGAAATACGAGCTTTGAGACTCGTCGTTAATTTACCAAGAATATACCGACGAGTATTTGCTACTAAAATTAATTAAATTAATATCTATTTGTATGTTAACCTTAAAGTTCAGCAATAGCTAAATGTACATTTTTGAACGAATCAGTAATTATAGTTCAGTAACAGTTGAATGTGAATTCGAATGTTAAATTCATGATTTACAATAATTTAACATTTAGCTCTTTTCAAATGAAATTCGAAAGATAATTTGGTCCAGTAAGTAGAAAAAAAAATTCTAGATTGGGGTTTACACCGTTCTTTAATTATATCTGTACTAGATTTGTATGTGACTCGGGAATGTAAAAATATCAATGCTTATTTCTGTTTTCTAAACTTCAATAAAGTTTAATCGGTTTGATGACTGCTTCAAGTGGCATCTGGGTTTGTTGGCGTTTGAAACAGTCTAAAGATATTCAATACTAAGTAAATATTTCAATCTACAACAACAATAATTGTACAGAGCATTTAAGATACATTTCTTAACATTTTAAGCATAACAACACATAAGGAGTTTATTGAAAAATTACAAAATTCTCATCGATGTATCAAAAACCTAATGTGAAATTACAAAAATTTTCACTGAAGCTAAGGTTTAAAAGATAATAATGCTAAGAAATATGTCAAACATTATTTCCTGCGTAATTCTCTGTATAAAATAGGTAACATTTTATAATTGCGTACCGTAGAATAAAACATCATTTTTTAACGTTTTTTCAATTTAATATTAGCTGCACTTTTATACTTAAACGCTTTTGCTCCACGTTGGTTAATTAAGTACCTACGCTATTACTGTATGCAAGTAACAAAACGATATATGAAATAACGTTTTCAAATAACAACTTTGAAAGTTTTGACTTTCTGGAACGAGGTCACTAGGTAATTTTTTTTTATATGTAGTACAAGAAACTAATAGTTAACGTTTCGATATTTTACAAAATTGTTTTTAACTGCAATAATTTATTTAACAATAGCTACATTGAGGCTTTATCACAAAATATTTGGAGCATTAAAAAAATAATAAACAACTTAGTACCCTTAACCACAATATTGTCCCATACTTTTTCAGCACGTCACTGTTTTGAAAAAAAAAAAAATTGCCAAACTTATGCATTGCCAATGAATTATATCTATAAAATGTATTTCGTTCATTACGTTAATGTATATACTTTATATACCGTTAGGGATTTGACGTGATAGTATAAACCTCGTAAGGAATAACACAATTTATATGATTTAACGGTTTATCAGAATAATAAAGGATTCAAAAACAATCAGTAATCTAGCAATAAACGAGGTTATCTAAATATTGTACATGTCTCTTTGACTGTACTTTTTGATATGCACACATACTGCTGAATTTGTACAAACTGAACGCATACAAAAACGGACCTAACCATAATCTCATGAAATATGTATTTGAATTTATGAATAATATTAAAAACTTTTTCAGTTATTAATTACTTAAGAACGAAATCGACAGATCAAATACTATGTACATATAAAGTTCATTAAAAAGTCATCAAATGATACTAACCGATTTTTGTTACTATTCATTTTATATTTAACGGGTGTTCCTGATAAAAGTATGCCAACTTTATATTTATATACATAATTCTCCTGTCGCAGTGTTTGCCGTCGATGGATTTCAAAACTACTGAACCGATTCTAAAGAAAATTCGCATAAGTGTGTAATTTTTTTAATTGCAAACACAACGTTTTGTAGGAAATCGCTTAGTCGGACAAACATCGCGCCACGGGATTTTTACATTTACATATAAGATTAGGTTATTTTAAGGTTGAATATTAAATGGATTTTCCTACGGCGTAATGATTATAAAATTCATTGCGAATTAAAATGAACATTTACGGTTTCTAGTTATATACCGCGGATTTTATTCAATTTATAATAATTATCACACTTTCAAAACACAATGAGTTAATTGATTAAATAATTATAATTACACATTACGTTTTCTCAAGATACTCAATTTATAACAAAAGCTTATTCAAAATTGCGTCTAATAGAGTCATTTCATTGCATCAAATTTATAGACGATTGTGTAATAATTTGTATGAAATTTTAGAATTCGGTTTAGTTACATTTTCAGTGACCTATCAAAAAAAAACCTATCAAAAGTCCGATGAAGCATTTGTGACAACAACCATCGGTGTCTGAACAGTGTCGATATCGGTCGACGTGTACCCTAGAGGCGACCATGTCTCATTCCTGCAATCCTATTACCAATGAATACTAATCAATTAATATTCTTATACCTACTGCTAATTGGACTAATTTGCGTACACCGTCTGATTTCTAGAGTCCTATTGGAAGTTGGTTGCATGTGTCCATGGGCGACCAAATTCACTTGTGACTGCTGCTTGCTCGTTTGCTACTCTCTTTTTATGCCTTTGTCCGGGATAATTATTAGACGTACTTAACCCATTATGATGGGACTTCTACTGGAAGATTTTTTTATTTATAAGTAGGTAACTGCATAACTCCACAGACTTTTTATTTTTATTTTTTAAGAGTGTATTAATATAAACGTACAGTGGTGTAAGATTGTGAGGTGTATCACTGTGATTTACTTCATACAAATCGAAAATGAGTCGATTTTCTCAATAAGCTCTTTGGGTTTATTCACTGTCGAATACTCAAAGTTTGGAATCATATACTATAACACAAACAGTAGTGATGTAAAATATACAGCAGGTTTTAGAGACAAAAAACACAATATAATATGTGCCCTGGTGCTAACAACAATTTTAATGAAATTTACAAAATATTTATACAATTTTTTTCCGCTTAAACAAACCATCTTACGTTAAATGGTATATTACAATATATAGATATTTTGAAAACCTTTATAAACACCATAAAGTAAATCATTATACTTGCGCAGATTATTCTAAATCTCTTATCATCATTTAATTATAATAAAATGTTACTTTACTACAGTTAAATGACGATGCGGATATATCCGCACTAATACATAACAAGAGTCAGTGCCTTAGAAATTTAGTTAGAGTTCAAAAACATTGAGTATTCGGCCGTGCAATCATCAGCTAATGTGTGTTCGTTCTGTTTAAGTAATTTTAATATTATTATCAATAATTACTTGCTAATTATATACAAGTCACTATAAGTTACAAAATGTTATACAATATGTGTCATGAATGACGTCGTTCGGTCACTCTTTCATATGTTATGTCCAAATATTATTAATTGGTGTTAGAGATAATTACTACCTTACCTTTACAACATAATGTAGGAACTATTCACAGTGAAATATAAAATACATAGTACATAAAACCTGAGAACATTAATATTCAAACAGAAATACTCCTATGCGAGCTATCTTTTCTACTGCAATACTTTTTTATTCTTTCCTTATTTTATTTTCGTTATATTGTGAAGATCTTTATTATAAGGCGATTTTTTTTTTCATTTTCTGTTAATTTTTAATGAGATTAAATTAATTATATACCAAGTTTTTGGAGTTACGTAATTTTAAATTTAAAAATCTAGTTTCTAAAAATGCTGTTCCAAAAAATTTATGAACTAACCCAAATTGGCAATTAGGTATTATCCGCATTTCATGACACATATTTTTTCTTATCTCTACGACCTGTACCTACTTACCTTTCACTTGCAATGGAGCTGTTGCGAGACATTGACTTGGGTGACATTTCGAAGTCCGAGTCGGAGCGATAGAGGAAGGACTCGCGGCGTTGTGGCATGGCCTGCAGCACCAGCGCCGCCGACGGCGAGCCGCCCTCGAGCGGGGAGCGCGCGCCGCCCGCCCCGCCGCCCGCGGCGCCGCCATTTTCCACATCGAAGCTGAAATAAACCATACAATTAATATACAATCGTCAATTTTGTTAAGCAATGCAAACAGTTTATGGAAGACCTCATAAACCGAAATTAATATTTTCCAGAATTATCATTATATAATCAACAAATATCACGGCTTTATTCTAGTCTTAGTTGCTACACGCAATACGTGGTATATTTTCAAGTTTACCTACCTACATAGTTTCGTCATATTCTGTAACGAAATACATAAAATCAACGTTTGCGTGCCAATAATTCAACGTAATTACCAATGATTTGAGGTTATTACGTTTATATCAGTTTTTATTTACATCCAGCACCATACGATAACGAGTTGATAACGATATCTGTTAATCTAATGCCTAGACAAGTAATTGTAATAGATAATATGGATTAAGTAATCAATTACGCCCCGTTGCAAAATGTACGTGTCCAATTACCTGGTTAATTTCTAATTAATACTTATTTTAAATGTAGGTAAGTATTAATGTCTTTCTATATAATAAAATGGCTGCCATGTCTCACAGTCGAATATATGTGTCACTAGAGACATCTAGAGGAAAAGGCCCAAACGTATGATCTGTAAAGCCGTTTTCAAGCTTACGTAGTTCCAGACGTCGCCACAAGAGGGCTCTTTAAGGATGTTCAGATTTCTGTGATGTAAAAAAACCATTTCAAAGTATATAAAATTGTAAACAACAAAATTAATTTACAAAGTTCCGCAGAAAACGCTCTTCGAATTTTAACTCTTACATTAAAAAGATCAGCAATTTTTCTTATTAAGTATTTTGTACTAATAGAAAAATCTTTCAATACCTTTATATGTATGTTACTACTTAAACATTTTTCATTGATATTGAATATTCAAATACAACAATTATAACATATTTTCGTGGCCGTGTAATATTTCGGTAACTTAATATACTAACAAATTAAAAAGATCGAAAGAAACCAATTAAAACAGAACAAAATTGATTAGATACGCATTACACAGTGAAAAGCAAGTCCCTTATCCATCAAACTCGAACACTGTCAAAAATGTACAGATCCTTTAAAGCAAATTATGTGGAATCTCTAATTTTAATTCTACATAATTATATTCTTTTAAAGTAGGTAGGCATAATTATTTTTATTTAGTAACATTATTCAAGTTAATTGGATTATGGTTTCACATTCAAAAAATTGTAAGCATTACGTTCAATTGCATGGTTCAACACTTATATGTATAACTACCTTTTAGATAATTTAAGTTACTCTTGCAAGATAATTTAGATCTAAAATATGTCATCGATATAGTAATTTAGTACGCTTTAGTCGGAATATTCATATAGGATTTTTAGGTAAAGTAATCAACTAAAGTAATATTAGGAATCACGGCGAGCGTCGTCAACGTTCAGGTGAAAATATGTACAATATCGTTTCGAAGTCGCGTATTATGCAAACCAATGTGAAGTTTACTTTGTAAACGTTTATGTGTCCTGATCGAATTATAGCGCATATTTAAATAAAAAAATATACGTTTATGAAATAAAAGAAACTATATTCACTCAGAAAAATTGCATGTCTTTTAAAATATACTAAAGTAGGTTAGGTTCAGCTGTGATATGCCTAGACCTACATACATACAAATCGTGTATATTTCAGACTTGCTTTCAGCATTTGAATGACTAGTCTTCTGGTCTGACTGTACGAAGTCAACACAGTTTGAAAACTTGGCTTGCGTGGTAATCCATGGTCTTACAAATCATGGACTAGTCCTTCACATTTGGATATGAGGCTCATTTGTAATAGTGGCACAATAGAGGGGTTGGTGAGATTTTTATATTCGACTTCAAAACCCATTATATCTTATCCGTAGAAAATTAACTATCTTCTCTATTCATTATTTATCTTTGGTAAGTACAACTAATGGTGACTATTTGTAAATCGTAGCCTGCTCCAATTTTCGTAGTTTTGTTAGTATGTATTAATAAATAATGTGTCAAAAAACTGTAAGGAGTACAGCAATATAGAATTTTTTATGACGATATTCTGAGATATACGTAAAGAACCACGAGATCAAGATTCAATTTATTTAATGGACTCATTGATAGAGCGTTGGGAATTCGGCTTCCTTTATCAACGCCTTATTAAATGCAATAAAAAATGTTAATTATGTAGATTCCGTAGGTAATTGTCTTTGTCGCTCAATTAGCTTTCCGTATGCAACTTGCAAAGAGAATGGAGTAGTCCTCGAAATGTTTTTTTGCCCCGTATTTATGAACTTTCGAAGAAAACATTCCAAAATTGTATACCAGTGACATATTCGATGGAGAATCCTGTAGGTCCAAATATACTTTTATGACGATAATGTCATTTTTTGAATGCATTTAATCTATTAGTATGATGTAAGACACAATTAAAGTTCATAGACGTTTTCTAAGCCTTCGTAAATAAAACGTATCTTTTAGGTTTTATACAATAACAAATCTTATATATCAACAAACTAGGTGCTCGTAATTTATTAATAAACGAACATTTTGATGGCTGTACTTCTTACGTATCAATATCCATATAAATATCATGTGACCATAAGCAACACCTGATTTGAGACGTGTAATTGACATCTCTCGCAATACAACTTCCTAGGATAGACTGAATGTTAAAATTAAAACAAAATGTGGTGTAAAGTGTTCTATTTCTGACCCTCTGTTTGTACAGCTAAGAGCACTTCTTTCTACAAGATGATCCCCGTTTGCTGAGACGATAAACACACCTTTATACATACAATTCATGGTCTAGAGTTAAGGGAACAATTATAAAGATATCGTGTTATGCATTGGACACTCAAGGGCATTATGTAAGTATCGTACGTCGGATATATTTGTACTATAAACGGGTAAGGAATGAGCAAAAACGACCGATCCGTGTCAATTATCTTCATTGTCTTGTAATGCCTACAACTCTGTTTGTGCGTCACAATAGGCAGCACGTTGATAATTCACAGTTTATACTCGATGTAATTCTCAAGTGCCAAGTGTTTATGATAGCTTATAAAAAACGAGTAAAAATATATATAAAAATCCTACATATAAATGAATTTACAACTTGGCGGCTATATCCCAACATTTTCTCGTGTCCAAAACACTGACAAAGCTTGATGTCATTTACATCAAAATGCACACCTTGATTTGACTGATAATGGTGCAATAGTTACGGCATTTGCTGTCCCATGGAACAGTCTCGCTCACATACTCGTTCGCGGTGAGACAAGTTGGTAATTCTATTGTTGGCAAGACTTAGCTGTTGCCCGTGCGATAGCTGCGTGACAATGAACTATTGGGGGCAGCTAGAGGGGCAAGTTCATTGTAGTGAAACATGTCTTAGTGTTTTGTAAAAGATTTGACAGCCACAATCATGCGTGGTAACTTAAAAGTGGCGTATCTTCGCTGTCATTGAATATTCATGGGCTGTTATTAAAGAATCTTTAATTCTCGTTACGTCAACATGCCTCTGCTCTGTTCCCGACTTAAGTTCGGATTGGTGCAATTGCTTACAGTTATATCAACAGTCTTACAATAGTATCTTGCCTGACTAAAATAATGCTTGGTTTGGTTACTGTAGATGACTGTATCATGATCATTATTTCAACGAAAAAAGTGACAGGTTGCTAAGTTTATAACCTCCCAGTTGGTAATGTTATAAGTCTTATGTCACATTATAGAGCACTCTGAGGAGTTCTGGTTTCGATGCTGTTTCCACTAAGTAGTACTTGGTGAATATTTGTAACTAGGCAGGGCATTGTGCCATTTTATTGGCATACAAAACGGGCGACAGCTAGTCAAATGTTCATCATTCATAAGTAACTCGAAAGTTACTTGTTCAGGTGGATGCCATCTCTGGTGGAGTCGGTCACGTGATGGCTACAGTGATCGGGGATGCGACAGTGTGCTGGCACTCGGAAACTGAATGCAAACCGCTATTCTGTTCGACAAGTGTTTCAAAGGTTCCAAGACCAACAACGGTCTACAGGAGAGAGAGGAATGATTCACTGTATCAACAGCAAAATTAACTATTCGCAATTATCCCGGAGTTGATACAATCTCTGTTATGCAGTGGCCAACTTGAAGTGAAGGTTTAAATTTGCTTGAGCAACGAACTAACATGCCGAGTCATGTTCACGTATTTCTGCCCCAACCGTTCTATAAGAGCATGAAGATCGTCATTGCGGAACGGGATCAACTATGATAAGGATAACTGATCAATTTGATTAAATCCATTAAAGACCACACAGAAACATTTATAAAGATCATGTTACTTTTGGCAATTTTTTTACACTTTTTTAATTTGACCCTTACCGACCCTTTCCTTCTTATAATTTTAATACCGCGTATAAAAATATTTGATAAAAAACATTTATTACATTTCTTTTCGCATATAACATTACCTTTTAACATAGTATCGTACGTTACCAGCGGAAAAACTGCTGAGAAGTACGGCAATTGGGCCACCGAGTATACTTATATGTATTATTCACTGTGTACGTGCTCGGATTGATCAGAGAATAATATGAGATGCATTGAAAAAAAATAATATATAAATATACACATATTTAAGCTTTTGCTATGATATTTAAGCTTACGCATACAATTTCTCTTAAGACATAACAATAGATGATAGATATTTTTACAATTTTGTATAAACATTGTACATACGAGTACGTATTCATTTGCATTTAAACAAGTTTACAAATATTTCAATTATAGGAATAAGACATATAGGAGCGATTTATTGAGTTCAACTCCAAATTTAAATCAATTTACCGTATAAAACACCCAGTTTGCACTAGTACCTGCCGGTGGTCCGTCTTCGTGCGGACACTGGTTGGCGTCGCAGTGGACGTCGCGAAGCCCCACGCGCGCTCCACCGCCGCGGCGCTTCGCTCCACCTACATGCCACAGACGTCAGCGCCACCATCACCACTAATCCTCTATTCCGTATTACAATCTATTCGTATATCTAATACAGATTGTTCTACTGTTTAACGGCTTTTCGCCTTAAAATTTTTGAAGTCGAGTTATACTTTTTTATGATGATGGTAGTATGATGATTATAAACTGTGGCTCGATTGCTATAAAAACATTTAATTTTATTGGTGAAAATATTTGTTGTTTTTTTCTGTAATTAAAGACGCTGCAGATTAGAATAATATTAATGAAAGACAATTATTATTCAATAAATTCTAAATATGTAACTTACATTATGACAATGATAAGGATAATATTGATAAGTGTTATCTTATGTTGTAGATATTGAACAGTTTTCTAAGAAGAATCTAAGAAAGATAATGTAATCTAATATTTTTGAAACTACGATTCAAAATGATCTTAATCAGTTTTTTACCTTGAGCATATAACTTATGATTAAATAGGAATTTAAGTAATCAATAGGTATTAACAAATAAAGTTATCTGTAGAGACACATAGCCGTCGCTTATATTACCGCAAATTTTAATTAAATTTAATATATGTATGTACATATTCCAAAAATAACATGGGCATTGTTGAGTATGGTTAATAATTGAGTTTTGTGGGATTTTATAAATAAATTAGTGGAGATAAATTGCGATTAGCTTACAGTAAGATAACAAAAATACAATGGATCATTTACTTTGGTGCGTTAGAAGCGTTTTTCGTATTTATAGTAAATTGCGTAGTCATTACTGAAAATACACAATAATATGGCGAATAATCGTTTCTACAGTGCAATGTAATCAGTTAATCTCTACGTTAGAGCGTGGCTGAATGATAATCTCAATGAATACGTAAGACCTGTTTTACCCTTAATTGTACAACTAGCTGCATAAAACTTGTTTCACTAGAGTTACGTTTAAATAAATAAAATAAACCCATAAGTTACCGCATACATAACTCTTTATCGTTTGAATCAGGGTCTATGCAGAATCCTTTGCCGTCCATTCATGAAAGTATATTAAAATAAAGAAAAAATTCCAAGCAAATTTAGAGAAATAGACTATAGTTCTATTTGATTTCGCAAAGAAAAATGTTGTGTTGCATCACTTGGCTATGATACATTCTGGCCTTGGTCCACAAATAAACAAACTCGATTATACAATTTGGGCTTTTACGCGGTATAGATAATAGAAATAAAATACGTAGTCACATACTGCGGCTAGCTTTAAGTGCTTTTGGTATTGCCCTACTAACATTTTTAGTCTAGATGTTCGCTACTGCCTTATGTAACATTAATAACCGCATATAATAACCAAAAAAAATCACACATTACTTCGGGAAACAAGTATACGTCGCGATTGTCGAATTATAATAAAATGTTTATTAGTACAATCGATCACATGTCACAGAAAATGGAAGAAGATATTATTAGCTAAAACCCGATAACATGCAACTAAGAGGCAAAAGTGTCTTTTTGGTATTTTTTTAGATGAACCCTATTTTACAGCTTGAGAGATCGGTGCGAGAATGACTTTCTGGAGCGCCTTGTCGTGCAGGTTACGGTGGACGCAACCCGGGCGCGAAGAGTGTCTTTGGGATGAACCGATCAAATTAAAACTGTTTCTGATGAGCGATCATTTGCACGAGTGCACTATTGGCTGGTACGTAGAAGTAGCGCAAGGTCGTAATCGTAACACAAATTACTTCTGCTCCAATAAATATCACGTCATGATGATCACGACCATCTTGATAAGAGCGATACGAAGAAGACGCTAAAGACGCTTCGTGGAGATAACGCCCGTTTATGGGAACTTTCAAATCGTCTTTAAGGACAATGATAACCACATTTATTATAGTTGAAATCGATTATTCAAGTCTATGAAGCACGTGGTTTGTATCTCGTTATTCATTGGTTGGCCGTTGCATTGCTGAAATAGGCAACCGAACCTATCTTATGCGATGGGCCAAGTCTTCAGGACTACGAGCACTTGAACTACATATAATCAAATTATATAATATGTTCAAAAAATAAAAAGTATTAATTATGTGACGTATTTAATTCATTATGTATTGCTATCACTTCTTACAATAACCAAAATAAGGCTGTCTTTCGTATTCGTTCCTAGTTTGCTTTGCTATTTATAGTTTTGTAGTATATTAACGTATGATATAAGGTACTTCAGTACAATTCTATATATTTTTTTTATTAAATACAAATTAGCAATCTTATAAAAAATCAAATCCGTTTTTGATAAGTACATTTTACCTTATCTTTACGATAATGATATATGTAGCTAGTGCATAGGTTCTTACATTCTGTTTCATATTCGTAGTTATGCGAGTAAATTGGTTTTACATGCATCATTATTTTATCTTCTTGATTGCTATTATTAAATGTAGTCGGCCTTCTGCAATAATCAGCATCATCTGACACTTGTAGTAGAGATAACGTATAATTTACGCAAGACAAATCACTTGTAGCGACTCCAATTTGTCCAAGTACCTCCATAATAATATATTTATATAAATATTTCAAAGGTTTCTGACCTTTGCTGGAAATTTCAATAAACAATCAAACAAAACGGTCATGCGGTCAAGTTTGTTTTCGTTTTTAGTTTCAAACACTCGTATTTTAAAAATATTAGGGTGTTTAAAAGTCGGACGGTTTCCCAATAACCTTTGTATGTAAATACGTATAAAGAATATTATACTAAGATATTTTAATATACAAAAGGTACACAAATAAGTGTCAAAACGAATGGTTTGTGGATAAAATATATGTACAGTTTCTTTATGAATATCGTAATAAACCTCTCTATAAATTTTCAAAGATTATCATAATTAAAATTTTTAATAACAGATACAATTTATCTCCCAGCGGGGTTTTAGCTATCTTCGACATACTTATTTGGATTTAGGTACCGATACCAGTAAATGGATGAGACCCTCTAATCAAACTGATAGCGATTGACACGTCATTGGATCACTGAAAAATCCATTGGTATATGGAGATAAATAGATTTACAAATATACGTTTTTTTTATTGTACCTTAGCTAAAAATTATGATACATTTGTAACAATTAAATTTAATAATGAATAGTTTTAGAGAACTTTAACGAGATTAGTTTCTTACTGTATAAATTAGCATAAGTTTTAAGACAATTTTTAATTTAAGTGAAAATGCGCGAATACTTATTTCCTTATAGAGTATCTAAATAATATGTTTTACTATACCAAGTCGCAGAAAGCCCTTTGTATAGACTGTATTTAATGATAACGATATTGATGTAGAGTAAATAATAGCATTTTATGTTCATATTACTGATAGGCCTGATGTACTTTGTACTGTTTTTCTTTACACGTACTTACACTTACACTTAAACTTCTTTAAATTACAATTTAAAAAAATATTTCCATTAGAATTTTATTCGTACAAAATCTGTACCTTTTTGCACTTATCTATGTTTGACTAAAGTGTGTTTAAGTATCCTTATATGGATCAAAATGTAATAAAGTACTTATGTATATGAAATATAAACGACGGTCATGTGTCTCAAAAGTTACTGGGGCAAGGGTGGTGCGCATCGACCTCTTAGAGTGATCGCCACTACTAGTTTGGCTAGAACTGGTGGTGGTGGTGCTGAGAGTAGAAAGGTCACTGGAAGCGCGAGCGGAACGCAGCCGGGGCAGCACCGGGGCCTCCTCTGCCTCGGGAGTTGCGGCCACGGCATCGCACGCCCAACCCAGGGCGCGGGCCGCCGACCAGACCGCGAATACGAGTGTCAGCATAGCGGCTACCGACACACCCGACGCACGCGTCTCTGGCCCACCCACCACAAACACTTTCGTGACAAGAGCATCGGTACTAGTTCACACCGAAATGTTACCGTATATCAACACGAACCGGTCACTTGCGTCCAACACGCCTTCGGAACGGCCACTTAGACACCGCATTAGCAGCATGAAATGCACGTGCGTCGCTACTCGCCGGGCGATCGGTACACGCGAACACGATCGCCACTCTACTGGGCACATCAAGGCACCGCCACGCGCTCTACGATACACTCATGTTATCTTCATATCTATAGTTAATAACTGAGCGAATCTATATGTTACCATTCATCTATTTGTAATCGAATTCCATTAAACGTAACGCATGCCTAGTTGCCATCGATGGACCCGTATGAGGAATCGTTTCACCGATATATAAACAAATTCTGAAATACGTCTAGGAACGGACAGGTAAAGTTCACATTATTTTGGTTCGAAGATCAGTCCTCGTGACGCGGCACTGTTGACGTTTGCGCGGCGCGGGGAACAGAAGCGGTAGGACGTCACTCGCTGCTTGGCTCACCCGCGCCGCCACACAGCAAAAGGGCACGTTCTATATTTACAGGCGACCCACAATCACATCACTACTAGTAAATAATATTAGTGCGTCGTTTATGTCAAGATTTCAGCCGATATCACTTGTTGCACGCGCGTTTCGTATAAGCAATCGTTTCGATGCACTGCGAGTGATAAATCGATCGAACCGGCGGTCCTTGTATTGAAGTGCTTGTCAACATGTACTGTTCGTTGGGAAATCGTGTTAACGTTGTCTCGGACGGGAGCAGCGTCGCGGAGCATCCTGCGGCTGCCCGGCGGCCATGTTGGCACCGCCATTTTGCCGGGGGTCGAAAGGGGCGAGCCGCATGCGTACGCCGGTACGCAACCTTCGTGTAGGAAACGACGCAAGTGACTTCGGTGCTCTACGGAACAGATATTTAAGCCTTTGCTGCAAGGATCATTTTAATAAAACATACTGTGTGCGTTCTTATATAGGTCAGGCGAGAGCCTTAACGAGTGAACTGAAGCTAGCTGCGGATCGTAGAACTGACTGATGTCTGCTTGGTAGAATGGTAGAAGTACTCTGAAGATATAATTGATCGGAGATCAGAAATATTACGTTGAGATGGAAAATATTACGATATCACTTATTACATTTACAGCTCAACATTTTAGCGACAGCAATTGTGCATGTATTTAAATTGTAAACTCTTGATATATGTATATGTATAAAAATATGTTTTCAATTCGATAGCCATTAACGTCAAAAATTTTGATATTATTTTGTAACTAAACTTTAATCGTCTCTTTGTTTTATACAAAAATTAATTATCTACAAATTAATTAAAATTAATTACACAACGCCACCAATTAAAATTATTCATCAAAATTACTATCATTGCAGTATTGAAATCTAGCGTAGCGTAGCGTAGCCTACTTATTCACATTTTGTTATGTACCATTCTAAGGGAGTATGGTAATAAAATTTTTTTAATTATCTTATATTGATCTGTCACTAGGTACCTATTCAGGGAACTAAATGAGAAACTTTGTAAACTATCTAGGACTATTGGAAGCACGTAATAAGTAAATTTGACGGTGACGCTTTACGATATGAGTACAACTGACATTCACGTTATATCCCTATTTTTATTAGAATTATTATCATCATTATTATCCAGATTAAGGATTGATTTCTTATCTTAATATCATTCAAATGTAACAACTTTTGTTTGTCTACTACCTCATTAATTAAATAAAAACACGTATGTACGTATGGTATACGATAAAAGGGAAGTAACTTTCATAAATATACAAAAATCATCTAAATATACAAAAATGCAATCGAATGTAGAGTACAATACAAGCTACAATGTCCTTGACAACACAGTACAATCCGTAGTAAACAGTCATCGTTAAGGTTGTGGCCGCGGATAATTGTACATGTACGTAGAGGCAATTACTAACCACGTTGGCGGCTTAATTACGTCATGCTAATCGATGTATCCTTGACGTAAAGAGAACTTTAGATAATTTTTAATGGTAAAATTTGTTTACGGTAAATTCAAATTTTTGTTTTGTAAATTCACGGGTAACCGAAAAAGATGAAAAAATATAATTGCAACAACCATTATTTACCAAAGATACTACAGTTTTTGTTTAGCTACACGTCTACGTAGCTCGCAAACACAAGGTGTTTGTTTATCCATTCTAGAAATAGTTGCTGAAAATAACCTGAAATATAATGGAGATAGTGCTTTAAACGAGTGCTTTGTTCGAATTACATAATTTTTGAACGATAGTGGTTTAGTTAAATATAACTTTATGAACTCCAGAAATAATCAACATGATAAATGTATGGATGGGTTGCATTCAAGGACTACACACTTTTATGTACAAACATGTTATCTTTATCGCAATGGTATGTAAAACTGTAGAAGCGGTCATTGACCCATCTCAATCAGTATCATAGATATATTTATGGTATTTGTTTTAAACATAAGATTGGCTAGTAGTTAATTATATCAAACGGTTAGTCTATCTTTCGAACAGAATTTGTACAGGCCCATACATATTACGGAAATAGTTTAATTTAATTTTTTTTTTTATTGTTGTATTAGCTATAATAGTACATATATTACTGACGCGCATATATTACAGGACCGCGAGAGGTTAAAGCACTTTAATAGAAAATCATACATAATAGGTAATTATTAGAACATTATCGGTATTTTAGATCTACGTTAAAGATTGTTTCGATTTTGTATAATTAATAATTATGTAATCGTACACCCATCACATACATAAATTCAAATAAAATTAATGAATCCGTGCCTCATATTAACATCCGTTGCTTATGAAAGAACGCCCACGTTATTAACAATTGAGAATCATTAGTCTGATAAACACAACGAAGATAGCATTCTATTTGTACACGGGACTCTATATCACAATAACGGTGATGATGGCTTAAGCTATTTAGATAATAAGATTACAATACTAAACAAAATATTATAAAACATCACTTCATCTTAAATTGTCTCTGCAAGCTTTAATTTTTCAACCAATATACAATCGATTTAGTCCGGTCATATGAACATTGCTATTAACAGTATCATTTTAAATGCTAAATCTTGTTGGAATTAATTATTAAAAAAAAGAAACTCAGGGTTTTAATTTGCCCTAGTGAAAGTCAGATAGTTGTTTAACTTTTTGACTATCGCGGACCTGTACTATACTTTGATTAGATTAGTGCAGCAAGGAATAGTCGAAATATCAACTGAGTCAAACATATGCGAAAGACACAACACATGACACATGTCAAAAACAGTTCATTGTACCCCGACTCAATGATACTAAACGACAATAAAGTCTTTAGAAGTTGCAATACGTTAGTAACAGTTTGTGTAAAATGGGATATATGCATAAAATGTATATGTAAATTGTACATATATGTTGGCTAATACCACCATAACTTACTACATAGTATCCAACTGCGCAGGTATGTAAATATTTACCGGGTGTGATGCGGGTGGGTATCGTCCTGGCTGCTGCTGCGTTTTCTTTTGCGGCGGAAGCACCAGTCCTGGCCCATCGCATCACAGCCGGCGTGCCGGGAGCCGCCCCCGCCCAGGGCGCGCTGCTCCTTCACACCTTGTCCATACTTCTCTATCCTCGTGCAAGTTAATTGCCAATTTTTCTAATATTCCTTCATTTTTTCATGTTTTAATGTTCGAAGTTGGTTATATCATATGTATTATAAATGTTTGAAGTGAATTCAAATTCTCCGAGGATAATCAAGTTAGTAAATATTCTTAGAATAATAAATTCAATTTTTCTCTGTTGTCATATGAATATTTGCTTCTATAATCTTGACGAAGAGTAAACTTCAAAAATCAGTTCGTTTAGGTTTTTCAAAAAGTCCGTTGAATACAAATAGTTTTATTTGGCACTGTTTATTTTATTGCTCTGGTGGCACTTAACGTTTACTTGATTTTGATTATATTATATTTGTCGCACGAGCTTCCGTTGTTATCCTTACATAAACAAATATTGTGTCTACTTGAGAAATTGCGGATATTATATTTTGTATATATCCACGCAATAATTTTCACCTTACTTGAATCATACTTCTAAGTCTTCCGAGGTGTATTAATTCGTATTATCATACGATTAAATAATTTGAACTGTAATGAAATGAAACAGATGACAATAAACAAAGAATTAACGAATACTTTCATTTTTAAAGTACTTTAATCAACAAAAACAAACATTTTTAATTGAGATTACGATTTTTAGTCTTCACACTACTAAGAATTTTATTTTTATAATACTTATTTAAGTGGATACCGTTGTTTGGCGAAGAACTAATAATATGATAATAATAATATGTTCAGTGTACATTGCAAGTGAAACAGAAGTCAAAATAAAATCCATTATAAGCAATTTGAATCAAAATCAACTTCGATTTGGACAATTAGTTGATTTTATGTTCAAATTCGTTACTATATTTTCTATTATGGAGAGCTACAATAATAATAAGCATTTAAAAATATTGGCGACATTTAAAACTTTAAACATAACTTTGAAATGGAAATAATATGATTATATTAATAATAAAAGTATTATGGGAATTTTCTCTTATATTACTCTACATGCCTAAAAGGACTAACCGTACGGTAATATGTACATATATACATACAGATAGAAAGGTCGATATTCTTTCATTTTTAAATGTTATCACTTCAACAAGCTCCAAATAAGCTATGATGGATAACTGAATAGCCTGACTGTTACTACTTAAACAACCTCTTTGTAACAGTAGACAAATTGTAGAAATCATTGTAAATTTCATTTTTAGTAGTGACAAGGCTGTCACACTTAAGTACGTAAAGTTTAGTCATCCCACCCGAGGTTCGGACCTCATTTGACCTTTTCATATCGATTACAGGTATGTCAAAATGTGACAGTCGGATGAAAAAGGGTTTCGCTTAAATCACGAACATGAATTGGAACGTTATTTTGGAAGCGAATAAGGTTTATTTATAAAACTGAAAAACGAAAAGTAATATTACTTGGAGATATATTAATACAAGATTTGTTAAAATCTCAGGGGACTAGTTCTTAGGTTGACAACTTGACAAATGAACACGTGTGTCATATAAAAAACACCCCAGTACAAATATAATATTATGGGTTTATAATTGTAATAACTTGTTATCATAATTACGTAAATAAAATGTTAAATACTATCTCTTACTTTTAATTTAAAAAATAATAATAATTTGTGTATAAATGTATGAAATAATATCAATTTTATTGTTAATGCTTATACTGTAAAATTTATGTTAAGTATTTGCCAAAAAAATAATGAATTATTGCAATAAAAAAAAAACGTAATATCACGCCTGTATTCCCCGAAGGGGTAGGCAGAGGAATTATTGTAATGCAATCTATTTATATTATAAACAATTATTAATGACTTCGAAATTGACTTGCAAATTCCATTAATTGTATGGGGTAACGCTTAAATTTTAAAGATAAACTGTTTTTTACAAACGGTTCATTTAACGCCATGTGTTGATAATTTGTTTTAACTGACATGTCAGTTTTCAGATAGGTACCGACTAGAACGAATTATTCGAATTAACTTATATATAAAAATGCTTAAAGCTTTTATTCTGTACCATTACGAAAATTCGCCACAAAATATAAAGCAAACATTTTGTTTAAAAAAAGTATTATCTGTAAATACAGTAACGTTATCTGCACATTGCTTTGTAGGAGGCGCCATTAACAATATGTTCTAACTAATATAATAGTTGCCAAAATGTGGACTATCTCTTCGTAAATAATTGAAGGTTATCGTATTCATATAAATTAAATATTTACGTATGTATTATCGTCAAAGGGAAAGTAAGTTTAGAATATTACCATTAAATATTTTATTTATTCCAACATGCGGTCAGAAATGTTTAACAATATTGTTATTAAAGAACTTTTGTACAAATAAAAGCTGTAAATAAAAGAGGTTGAAAAATATAATTATGCTACTATGTTATTATGTTGTGTAAAAATTCGCACGCATAAATACATACTACATACTCGCAAACCCCATATATACTACTATATATTATTATTAGATATTACTAGATATTATTATTATATGGGGTTAGGGACTACATAGGCTGTTTGTATTCACGACTTATACTATTCGCATAATATATGAAAAGGGAAAGTCATTAAAAATACACAACTTAACAAGGCTTAAGAGTATCGTCCTTGGAATCTTGTGACCGCTACCCTCCAAAAAACTCGCGAGCCCTCGACCGAATGATGGATTTAGCGCTTGTTAGCCAACGGCGGCCTATTGCTTACGCGCGCACGAATATACGTACATCCCGACCTGTCTCGTAATAAGCCCAAGGGCAGAGTGGAAGGAACAAAATTGGATAGAGTGATGAAAGGAAGACATAACGGCTACGGATATGAGGCGGAGAACGATACATGTTTTATTGAAGCCCTAAAAACCTACATGTCAAATGTAATGGTACCGTTTTAATACCACAACATATTTCGAATCGCCATTGTAAATTGGTCCTAAAATATGCAAGCGTTTATTGATTTGACATTTACTGACTGTTTAAGTTAGAGTTCATTGGTCAACATTCTGCTTATGAATTAAATATCAGACAACATTATCCTTTACAATGAACATTATTTAAATTTTCAAATATACTGCAGTAATATATATGCATATATGCACTACTGCATCATGGACTTAATAAAATAAGTTCTGCATCTTTAATGTCAAATTAATTTATATACAAAGCTATGGAAATTTTTGTATCTTAAATGTAGCAGCACTTAATGACAACAATAATATCCAGACGTTACACGTGTAAAGTGTAAAGCAAATACCACTTACAAATAAATATCTTATTAACATACTGTAATAGAAAATTATAATGAATGAAACTGCATATTACAATGCGCAACTGCAATGTAGTGCGCATTGATACGTTTCGGGTTTAAAGCCATTAAAATAAGTAAATACAACAAGACTAATATATAAAGGAAAACTAGCTTCAACAAAAAGTGAGTACTATTTGACTTGTGAGTACTATTTGTATTGACTAATTTAGTATTTGTTATTTTATAAACATTACAGGCCAATGAAAGGAGCTTAAGTATCTTAGCTGATCTTGCAAAATGTACTCTGAAACTGATAATAAAACATGATACACAATGTAATACATACATAATTCTAGTGATGTAGGAAGTGACTAATTAGGCTTACAATCTTTCCGTAACCTCGGAAAACACTGTCCCTATTTGAGGTCGTTCATTGCTCTATATGAACGGGTATCTGAAACTGAACTATGTTAAGGAATACTTATGATGATTTAGTATTCAAGATGAGCGCGCCACAATACTCTCGCGTATCTGTCACGTCGGGTCACGTTTGATCACGTGGTGCGGTACCGGTAGCACCGGTCTTGGGGTGATTTTGCTATTGTCGTCTGATCGGCTGTTTGTTGTAAAGAATTAACATCGGAAGCTCGTGATTGTGTTGAGACAACTCGGGGCGGGAGTCGCGCGTAACTGGTCGCGCGGTCGCGGGAGGCACTGGCGCGACGCCCCGGGCGCGCCGCGTGACGTCAGCGCGTGCCCCCGCCCCGCGCATGCGCCCCCGCCGACATCCAACATACTCAAAAAGTCCACGAGAGCTCTCCACCTTGAGACCTTAACTCTGCTTTGAAACTTAATCGATTTTTGAGCTGCAACTCCAATGTATCAGTCATCATCATCTCGAGCTCTGACCCTTAATTTCATACAAAATAAATATGTATATTTTTTTAAATGTGTACATTTTAACTCCATCTTCGGTAAATGAGATTTACAGAATTTATTTGATAATAACGGATAAAAAAGACACTCATGTAATGAAGCTTAGTTTAATATGGGATAGTTTGAAATAATTTGGGCAAAAAATAAGGATACGGCATATGTAGCCAAGAAGTTGGGAGGTGGTAGAACCTGTATACGGTTCACCCGGGGAAGTACCACCGCCACGCCTATTTCTGCCGTGAAGCAATTGTTTTTACAATTTGTGTTTCGGTTTGAAGGGTGTGGTTGCCTGTCCACGTGTATACCAGAGGCGACCATCTCAGTCCTCAAGAGTAGTGACGCATTTGTGACGGACCTCTGATAGGGCAGATACTAACAAAAACTAACTGCACTTACACTGACAAACACTAACTGGACTAATATTACTAGCAGTCCCATTCCTGCAGTCCTGTTACTAACGAATACTTACCAACTAATTCTTATTAACACCTATTAACTGAATTCCCACTAACAGTCTCATTCCTACAGCCCTATTAGAGGTCCGGCACAGATGTCCATGGACGGTAGCGGCCACTCGTGACTGCTGCCAGCTCGTTCACTGCTCTCATAACATATATGTATATATGTGTGTGTTTCAATATGTATTGTTACAGCTTAAAGTGTTTTGAGGTAAATGAAAATTATCGAAAATTTTCAAATATATTATACCTCTAAACGATACTATCTAGACAAATCTTGGGAGCAATGTTCTAACATTGTTGAATTCGTTGTAAAGTCACAATTTTTTCTCGCGGTTGCCTAACATAAGTATCTAGTGCCTACACAATGTATTATCGTTCCGCAACAACCTAAGTGATCAAAAAAACGCATCAATGCGTAATTGTGAACAATGGCGCGTTTTATCACAGTGGCTTAATCAACAAAAATCAATGCATTCAAGTTACTTACTTCTGGTGATCAAACGCTTACAACATAGATAAGTCACTATAGGTTTACACCTAGATATAAATTAATAATGTCATTGCTAGTCCAGTGGTTTACACTCCAGTTTCCCACTCCATGGCTTTGGGTTCATTACTGTGGCTGACAGGACAGGGCAAATACTAATTAATTACAGCAACTCATTTTAAAAATGGCCGCATTATTTTGGAAGTTAAAACAGACCGATGATGGAAATTTGAAAATGGACGATCTTTAAAAAGTAAAATTTATTTAAATTTAGAATGTCCTTGTAAATGATACACATTCCAAGACAATGACAGTTCAAAAGAATCCCGTTTGAACAATGCCTATAATTTATTCATTTTATAAAAGTACGCAGATATTTATGTGATATCCTTACATCTAATATGTATGTATAGAGTCAATTTTTGTTTCCCAACTTCGAATAATTAAAAAATCGGCAACATTTTTAATTTCTATACTAAATTTAATATCATTACGAAATAAATTACCGCGTGTAAATGTAGCCAGTGCGATAATCCGATCGCGTGCGCTAACAGTTACATCATACAAATGATGTTAGTGATATCACACTACACACGCACACACCCACAAATGCACACACACACACAATTACGCAGTACCAACGTTGCGCTCCATTGAATATGTTATACTACCAGAACCATAAGTTTACTTCATTGTTAATAACAAACATGTTTTTGTATATGTATGTGTGTTGTTTATATAATTACGAAGTGTTCGTAACCCCGATGCACTGGATTACAAACGATGTGCAAAGTTAAGCGACACTTAAATTAAGTTAGGTCCGCACTTGGTTGAGTAACGGTTAGCGGCAACATTTCAAGAGCGGAAAAAGCAAGTTTTTTTTTAATAGATAAAATTCCATTTCCATTTCTGTAAACAACAAATTCCTTCCAACGTTCCAATTACAAAATATCATTTCAATTACCGTCCTCAAACAATAAGCGCCCGGTATTTAGTTTCCATATAAGACTGGATAGTGTGTCACTTTTTGCGTTATGTCATGGAGGGCGGATTATGTCATGCGGCGAGTGAAAATCCAATAAAACCACCACCGCACCTAAATCTAAAATGCCACTTTAATTAATGCAAATCAAATATCATGTAACCCGTTGGCGTAAGAGTTAAAATCGTTCAACACGACTGCTGAAATATATTTGTGAATGCCACACATATTTGAATCCTCCGGCTCGGTTCAAACGAAATGTAATTTATAGCCAGCCTTCAATCAATTTCTTTTAGTTTTTCTTCTCCAGTTACGAGAAAGGCAAAGGTGTTTAACTGTACAGTCGTTCTTGTGATATATTTCAATTTACGTAAAATATAATAAAAATATTGACTGCCTCGTTGGTCGAGCGGTTGCTAGCGCGACTGCCGATCGGGAGGTCCTGGGTTCAAATCCCGGGTC
>DWEM01000117.1:0-24833 GCA_018245935.1 Agara belti belti
GAGTCAAGAGTCTCCGAAACCGGCGTGTATGCATGACGAGAGTGATGAATGTAGACAGAAGCACGTCAGGTTTGTAAGGACAGTGATATTTGCCACTCGGTCCTTTCTGCCTACCCCGTTAGGGACCTGGCGTGATGGTATAATAATAATAACAGAGCAATAGAACTGCAGCGACGAAAGATATGACTTCCTTATAAATTTCAGAAAGTATTAATCGAATGAGTTTCACCCGTAACGAATCCGAGACAGTATTCCCCTGTGTTCTTACGAACGGGACCCTGACATTGGCGTCACTAGCGTAACAACCTTGAAGTTTTTGCTCTACAAAATCAATGACAGCGTTCATCAGTTCGACAATCGATTGATGAAACGCGCCATTTTAAATTTATCGCGATAAAAATGATAAAACATCGCACTTCCTAAAAAGCGTTACGCGTTTGCTTCTAATTGACCTCACGGCGACCTTTCGGAAAGGTTACATTAAATTTTGTCGGTCAACGGTTTTATTATTATTAGCATAGGGTATAAAATTACGTAATTTCACGAAGCGATCATCGGGGTCGGTCGACCTTGTGATGTCACAGTCGCGTCCGTTCGTTGCGTGTCGCTCGGAGTGGCATTCTCATTGATACACTAATGTATCGCGCGGATCCCCTCCCCTCATTGAATACAGTAGTAACAACCAAGATATTATATCATCTCCCATTGGATGTCCTGTTGATGTTAATATTTAAAATGCTCGTAGACTTAAACAATTTTATTAACATACTTATACATGAAACACATGTATATATATTTTCATATATTATAATTTGTTGGGGGGGTCAAGAGTCTCCGAAACCGGCGTGTATGCATGAAGAGAGTGATGAATGTAGACGAAGCGCGTCAGGTTTGCAAGGACAGAGTTATTTGGCACTCGGTGCTTTCTGCCTACCCCCTTAGGGACCTGGCGTGACGGTATGTACGTATAATTACATTGTTTTAATTCTATTGTGCTTATATGCACATATATTATGTACCTTTGTGTGCGTGCATATGTGTTTAATACGTACAGGTATATGTGTACACACACACAAACATAATTACACTAAGATAATATCTTATATCTATTTCGAAACTCACAATTCAAATGGTATATCTATCTAGTTTTAGTTATAGCAATGGACTGGTATACGAATGATACAATAATCGTGTATCTAATATAAAAGCAATTTAAAAACAAACGTACGGACGAACAGATTCTGTTATACGTAGATGTGTTTAAACGCTTTTGTCTTCGCGTTTCAGTTGGCGCGGCCTCGCGAATGTCACGGTAGGGTCGTCTCGTGCTCGACGATGCGGAGCGTTTCAAACAAAACTAAATCATCAACATTTCGAGTAGATCTCTTTACAAAAAAACCCTCAATATTCTGTCTGTGTCACGACAAAATTTGGCACTGCTATTATGGGTACGTCTCTGGCAAAAATGTCCATGGAATTCTTAGTTACGTAGAATCTTTATACATAGAGTTAAAATGGTGATTCAGTTTTTTAAATATGGGGATCGGTACAAACATTAACCTGCTGTTGCATCACACCTCAAGGCGGTTATAGTAAACGCTCTAAATAAATACAGATCTATATATTGTGAAAGGTATTTATTTTTAAATTGTTAATTTATATGAAAGGCTAAAAAATTGAAAAATCCAAATACAAACACTCGACGCGGGAACAGTGTAAGTTTGGAACCATTTTTAAAGGACAAATATTATACATACATATATTGTCAGCGAAGACTACACAATGGCGGAGTGGGGAATTAACTAAAGTTGCTTCGTAATCCAGCTTACAATGCTAATTACTAAATAGAGTTGATTACACTACATACGAAGTTAGTCATTACATCTATGTTGTCGTTACGACCTAAAAACTATGTGACACATTTTATAAGGCGACATGCGACACATATTAAAAACGTTAATTTTTTTCATTTAATCAACCTAGCAAACAGGCAGATTTTTTTTACCTCATTTACTGTTGCACTGTTGAAACCCTCTCATACTGATAAGGTTTAAGGCCGTAGTCTACGTTCCTGAACAAACACAAATAGGTACACATGAAGACATATCAAAGAACATTACGGTGGCTTGAAAGTGTGCAGGTTTCCGTAATGCCCGATATAACGAGGGATATTTATGAGATACATTTATATTAAACACCCTCTTGTAAACTCCCAAAAGATGCCGGGATTCGAACCCTACTAACCCGGAGTGCAAAGCTGAATGCCACCAGTACGCTAAGCTTTTCAGGCTATACATTTCAACGAAAAAGATACGAGTTAAACATAAAGAGAGGCGGGTGTTGGTAATATATCGCACAGCGTCACCCGACTCATCTGTGTCCAATTATACAAAGATAGAATGGTTATCTTTTCCTAAATATAAATATTTACGCGCCCATCAATCACAAACCCATCGAAAAACACGTAACACGGAAATGAAGGAAAATATTGCTAGTGTCCCCGGGCGATCCCGCATCAATCAACTTTTTCTCCCGGCTGTACTTCGGGATCTGTATGAAATAAATGGGAGGCATTAATCATTATAGATGGACGTAGTTTGCCCCAGTTTCCTTGGAAATCGCCTTTATCCTTCTGGATCCTTATTATCCCGATTCCAAGTGTGCCCAGCATTACCCAATCATTTCATCCTTGTTCCAGCCTTATATATATTATATACGTAATACTTTATGACTTATTACATAGTACGTTTTAACAAATACTCGAATCTCCGAAATTTACCCCTGACTCGATAACGCTATACTCGCCTAAGATCTCTGCATAATACCTACTGTCTAACGCTTATGAGCTTTTAGAGATTACGTCAACGCACACTTGGGCCGCTTGCTAAATCTACATAGGCCATAATTGTAACGTTCTTAATCTCATGTAGAGAGGAGAACCATGTACAGTCTAATAGAAAATGAGTTCACGTTAATATAGAGCGAAAACAATAAATTCTAGTATCTTCGCATCATCTCTATGAACAATGATGTCTATCAATATGGAACTTTTATATAACCGCGAAGGGTTGTATTAAGGACGGTAAGCGCGAGAGGATGTCAATCTTATTACTGCTAGAGATTGGAAGGTTTCGCTCGTTTATTGCAAGCGTACACATTCGATTAATTCAATTTGTAAAGAAAAAAAAGCATATAGTTAAACATTAAAGAATGTAATGCGACATTTTAAAAATATTTCTTATAGTTATATCTTATCCCGGAACGTCGTTTTGACTGTTAATACATATCAACCAGCACTTTTCAAAAACAAAAAAGTTAATGTTAACGTATTTTCTAATACGGTAAAATCTCTATAAATAACACCATGAATCATTTTTCTAAATAAAAACACCAATAAAAATGCAAGGCCATTTTACCGTAGAAAGGGATATTAATGGTATCGTAATTACCGCACTGTGTGTTAATATTAGAACGGATTTTATGTACTGTAGGACCCGTGAAAAGACAATTAAAGTTTATTCGCACATTTTCAAGAAAGACTTGGCTATTACGACAAATGTTTAGGCGGCAAAGATCGCCCGTCTATCGCGGCCTTAAACATTTATTTCCCTCATACCCCTAAACATGAGTATACAAAACGACCACTTAATGTTAAGCCCGCGCAGACGAGGTTAATATCATAGCAGTTTCACAATTACGGCACGACGACAAACTTCTATGGTATTCCAATCCTTACGAGACATGACAGAAGCGTTAATACCCCGTCCCCTAATCTCGATCCGCCCGCCCCCTCGAACGAGAACCACTGCCTTTCCTAATGCGAAAACTTCTACGAGACCGCCCCACATCGCTTGGCCCTTGTCTACATAACCACAATTTTCCAGCTGACGCATGTTACTACATATTTTATTGAGAATATATGTACGTAAACAGAAAATATCCCTTTCTGTGTTTGAACCCAAGATGTAATAAATGGACGACCTAATTATGTATAGTATTTGTGCGATGTATGAGTCGGTTATGACTTTGTTATTGTATTGGCCAAGCTTGCATTTTCGTTCCTGAATAACTATAATAATTGTATACAGCAGACCATTAAAGCTTTTCAAGCTTTGTTTGAAATGAAACAACGGTTGTTAACTGCATGCTATATTCATACAATATCCATATAGCTAGCGATGAATTCAGTAATGAAATTGTCAACTGAAAAAAAAAATTTTTTTTTTACAATACATCGTAAGTAAGACATTAAACCTTGAATTGGGTATGTTGAAAGACGTTTGCGAATCTTTTTATGTTCGGATAATCTAGAGCCTCTAACTTTAATGAATTTTGGTTTCACGATAAGTGTAGTAAGTCCACTGCTTGTTGGCTACCGGAACGGATAACACGGAACTCATTAAACTGATTTGAAATGGAATCTCTAATTGGAACGTTTTGTCGCGAAGATCAATATCATGTTCGATTCCATAATCGATACTATAATCGATTCGATAATCGATTTACACATAAAAATACATTCAGTTAGCTCGTGTTAATCGTCGCAAGAGTAAAGTAAAGTAAAGTAGTTTCGTACACGAAACGTAAACATAACGCGTGATGTTCGTACTTATGGCGTCAATGTTAATAGATTGAGAATTGACGTCAATGAGACGGTCACGGAAACTACTATCGCAAGTGTGTAATTTGATAATGTTTAGGTAACGTCTGCAATCTGCAACTAGGTCGATACATATATTAAGCTTTTATTAAACTCTCATAATAGTGAATCGGTTGGAAATAATAAACGATGTACATTTTAGCCAAACGCGGTCGCTACACGGTCACGTGACCGCTTGTGGCAAATTCTGTATGTCGAAGGACACGTTAGGCATTGTATTATCGTTATTAGTAGAGTATTATCGTTAGATAACAGTTATTAACCCGTGAACGGAAGCAGGAAGCGGTTTAAAAACATTTCACAGGCGGATTGGATACATTGTTCAAAGCCTTACCCAGCTAGTGGGAATACAAGCCCAGTAATGAGGTATTAAAAGGGCGGTAGGCAGATTGTCTATTGCGCCTGTAGACTGCAATAAGTAAGTCTTTTGATTTTTAGTAATTTTTCATAGGATTGTATTTCGCTGCAAGCCTCATGAAAACTGCTGATGTGAGCATGTTTTCCTATTACATTATATTTGTTTTCATTGTATAATAGTTTTTTGCTAAAACATGCAGACAAGGTCATTTAATGTTCCACTTTCATAGGCGAAGTACGTTTTTCAAAACAACATCTGTATATCAATTGAGTTTTAAAAATTCAAACTAAAAAACAGGCCGAGCTCAAGTCAACCTCTCGTAATTGTTATTCCATACACGCTATTCCGTACGTATGCACATTTTTACGTGACGTGAAAACCACAATATTATAAAATGCTTCTTTCCTTCGAGACCTCGAATGATCTCAAGGTCGTTTATAACTTCGTAAGGTCACAGGTAAATTACACCCCAAACGGAATACCCCCGTAGGTTGTTTCCCATTGCTATTTAGTTGGCAAATGGAAAAAATATAAATATAATGGCCATTATTATTTATGTATGTGACGACTTTCATGAAAACCCTCAATTCCTGCCTACCCATATGAGAAATAAGCGTGACTATATGTATTTATTCTGTGTATTTACAACCCCTGTGTAATATCTGGAACTCGTAAAATAGAGTAGGCAGTAACTTCCCATCGCATCGTAAATAGGTCATGCTTTCAACTCATTTGCCGGAAAGGTATTTATTAATTGATTTTTTATTTATTAAAAGATATCGGAGTGCAAATGAAGCCTTCTCGATGTTTGAAATGAAATCGGAATAAAAACCGCATGAAAATCGCATAAAAATTCATCGAGCGATCATTACGAGTGCTCTCACGCCTTCGCTGCACTTATTTATCTGATTATTTTATAATAAAACCATGCTCGGAACTAAAAATAGGCCGAGAACAAGTTGAACACATTATGACTTTATTTATCTATGAAAGAGGGAAGAAGGAGAGACGATTGATCGACCCAAAAATCAACGCACAGCTGAATCAAGAATTCTGATTTGTTGCAGATAGGATCTTTATATTATGTAAGTCAGGACTTAGAAAGGAATTGTAAATACCACGCCTAAGGGGGTAAATAGGGGTTGAAAGATTGTATGGAATATCGTCAATTTGGAAGTTACATAGCTGAAAGTTTAGATTTACGATTTTAGTTAAAGAAAAAATAAAACGCCTTGACTGTTTTGTATTACGATATAATTGACTACAAGCTCACCTGATGTTGAGTTAAAGTCTAGAATGTAGCACACTTGCCCGGAAAGTGCCTATTCAGTCTTGTACGAATGTGTTATAAAATTGCTTAGACATGTAAGATTTAAATAATTCCACCTGCCCTGTAACGTAGTACATTTTTCAATATTGTAATCACACGTTCGGTGCCCTTGACCCGGCGTACGAGTAATTTATTTCAATGTTAAGTAAGAGACGCACATTGAATGACGATAGCTTGAATCCCTAATGATAACCAAGTAACTGAACGAATAGTGACAAAATTACTGTTATATATACGTAAATACGTGTATAAACACGTTTAGTCGTGAATAACAATATGTATGTAGGCATAATAATTTACTAGCGGACGCAACGGACGTAATAGGGAAACACCTTGACATGATATCGTTACTGCACAATGGATGGGCCTTGACATTTTATTGTCTGAAATCATGCCGCCCCGGTGCTCAGTCGGCTTTTGTTTTCGAAAAGATGAAAATCGATCAAATATAAAATGGACCATATAAATGTTTTAACTTCAACTTTCCGTACCTCGTGCGCTAAGGTTTATCCGCAACGGATAATTTAAAGCATCGCGTTACATTGCGTACTGGTATAAAGATACGTATTGGGCAGACCCGTCTGCCGGAAAGTATACTCTCGGGCAAACCTACATACGGCCTTCAAATTTTTACGCACATGTGCTATGTAATACATAATGTTGATCCAAACGAGATGTTATTGCAGATTGACATAATTTTGTTATAATACAGAAGCATTACTTCAAACATGACAAGGCGCATGTATGTGAACTGTTGAGTAGGTAATGGAACTGTAAAAGAAACTCATTATAGAAGATCATCATAATAGGTAATATTTCTGAAATTCATTCGACTGAAATGTATTCTCTACCATTAGCGGCACTTGTTACCGCCCACATTAAAACGAACGACCTAGAAAACTAAATCATTAGTTTCTAGATTTGTACAATTTCTAAACATCTAACGTAACAACCATTAGTTACATTACTCAATCAAGCGTTAGTTTTCCAGCCGATTAAATACAACGTTTCATATAAATAGTACCTACCAATATAAAAGCGTTAAGCTTCGCGGAGCTGTTAGCCAACTTGATTGATATTCCTTTATAGTTTGATGGCTTACTTCATATTGTTAATGTTAAGTGATCGAGTAAATAAAGACATCTTAATGTATATATTTCTTGTGTGCATGTGCGTCACTGAACTCCTCCTAAACGACGAGACCGATTTTGATGAAATTGTTTGTGTGTGTTCAAGGGGACTCGAGAATGGTTTGGACACACAATTTGGTCCACGGGAAAATGTTTTTTTACTTGATTTTTAAGTAGTTGTTGATTTTAGAATGTTTCACATTGGATCCGACAGACTGCGCTACCATCGCAGTGTCCAGTATTAAATAACTAATCTCGGCGGTTTGTAATAAAGGTATACTAGAAAATTAAAATGCTGCTCAAGGTCACTATTCCACGCGTACGAAGCCGCGGGTACAGCTAGTTTTTTTATAAATAAGCATTTATCACAGACGTTATAAATGTTCATATTTTTCTGGTACCCACTTAAGCCGAATAAAAACGTGACTTTTATCTCAATGTACTCAATAATATCGTTGTCATCATAAAACAACGTCGGTTTTGAAAGAAATACCAGAAACACTTATTATTATATGTATTTCCTCACCACACAGTAAAATAATTTTTACGACATTTTAAAAACTTACCATTTTTTTAATACCCGACAACTTAGTGTTATGATTACGACCGATAGGTATATATGTATTATCGTTTATTTTTTTTTAATCTCTAAACTACTTGTCATAATTGTAAAAAATGACGTATTGTTGAAAGCACTTTGTTCTTTCGCTAGTTAAAAGGTATATGACGTTATATAATTTGAACATAGCGCCCTCTAGAGGACATAGTCATAAACTAAAAAAAAATCTGTGATGCCCAGTTGGGTATTAAATAAACAAGCTTAATTAGCATATTTCTCAAATATATGTATCTTCCAAGTACAAAATAAAAAGTAAGTTCTAAAACTAAAAGTCCACTACTGAAAACTCACGCCATGAAAAGTATAAAACAACAAAAAATGTTAGTTGTATACCAGTTTGCCCTAGATATTATGATCGCTTATAAATATTACTGTTAGAATGTTTTATTAGGTTACGTAAAAATAAGACATTCGGGTTTATGCACTCAGCAAAAACTCTCTTACTCCATTTAAGTTTAACTAACAACCAATTGGTGTACATATTATGAGTGAACACATATTTTTTGACATATTCTTTTATTTTGACATTTTAAAATCTTATAGGCGCTCAATAACCTGACTACATCAATCAGTGTCTGGTAAAGCTAACCTCTTCGAACTTTCTTATAACGCAATCTATCATGTAACACGACGTGACATAATAATAATTGATCGTCTCTTGTCCATATCTCGCGATGACACACATGCAAGTTACCAAAAATAGTCGCAAGACACGATAAGGTATCCGTGTAACCAAGATTTTGTAAATCAACCACTTTTTAAATAAGACATCTTGAATGGCCCCTCGGCCGAGTGATTAGAGACTAAAATTCCTCTGTGCGGTCGAAGGAATCTGGATCTCTCTACGGAATGCTCCGGTGTCGTCAAGAGCGAGTCCTTAGGAAAGCCAGGAGCATAATTCACCACACTATCCGTGGTTGATGGAGAACAGTCAGTTTCAGCGCCAATTTTATAGCCACTTCCATACAAGATTTATGCAGGACATAAACAGGAATGGAAAGTTTGTAAATCATATTTTATAAACATTTATCTCATGTCTGCACCTAAGAATTGCACTGGTTTGGAATATTGCCCAATTTCGCGTCTTTCAAAATTAAAAACGTTTTGGGAACGGAAGTTGTACAGACCTTCTTAACAGACGTTCTTAACTGATTGTGTACTAGGAGAAATTAACTATTAAACTAGTACCTAATAAAAGGAGTTAAAATGATGTGAGATCGAAAGTCTGAATCCTATTCATAATCTTAACATTGATATTAGTTTTCTGTGTGGTAGCACCTGTAACCCTACTTTCGTCCAATAACAATTTCATCCAAGAAAGGAACATATCCTCTTGGAACCAATCTAATATGGAGATTAGGAACATGTTTGAGCACAGAGTAAAATGAACTCAACAAACCGGTTCTGATACGGGCAGAATGTTCACGTTTGCAACATAGATAAATAGGGTTGCCACTCTACGGGATGCAAAATATTCCATAAGACATAAAAATCATATTAGGCATATAATTTCAATTGAGGACTCACAAATATGTCATAATTAAAAAATATTGTTTATCAACTAACAATTTTTAAGATTATCCATGACGGGGCTCTTAATGTGCGCTACAAAACTAATTTTAATGGAGTTTTTGCCGCTTGCTTTATGGCATCTATGTATAACTACCTTAATAAAGATAGGATTATTAACATTAGCCCTGTTTGTAAATATATTGGACAAGCTGTGCCCGCGGTGTTACCCGCGGAAATCCCGATCCCGTGGGAATTAGAGAATAAAAAGTAGCCAAAGTCACTCCTTATTACATCAGCTACTTGCTAGTGAAAGTTCCATCATAATCGATCCAGCCGTTCTAAAGATTAGCCGGAACAAACAAACAGACAGACGGACAAAAATTGTAAAAAATTTTTTTTTATATATTTACTGTGTATTCGTTTAGTAAAAAGCAGTTATTTTAATATTACAAACAGACACTTCAATTTTCTTTATTTGTATAGATGAGGGGCCAGTTAAAACGAAGGGCTCCAAAAAAACAAAAACACATTCCCATTACGTCCCGTGTTATCTGGTTACACCGTAGATAACCCACATCGCTATCACCGAAACACGTGTGAAAGCATATCTAGGCACATTTGCATAGCAAATAACTGCACTGCGTACGCAATCACCCCTATAGAAGTTAAATGTCACTGCTCCATATTTACACACACTGAATTGTAGGTTTCTCGTGAAACGCTTGTTCTGCGGCAATTGTCAAAGCATTCGTCGAACACATCATAACTATTAGCATCGTTATTGTCTTCATCACCAGCCTACGTTAGTCCACCGGGAGATATAGATCATGAGAGTACGTCAGCTTTGACCGATAGTAAACTTGATAAAACAATTCGCCTTTTTATCTTCATGTACTTATATATAGATCTAACCCGTCTTGATGCCGTTTCGTTATCTAATACTTTCATTGTTACACAACAAACACTTTGATGTTGCAGTGAAATGAACTGCTACAATGTCGATGTCCTATAAACTGCCCTCAGTGCCGTTTCAGCCCACAAACCGGAAGATATTCGAGCGTTACGGTCTTCTGTATTGCACCCAGTAAATTCACCTTGAATAGAAATAAAAGGGGATCCGAATGAACGAATTTAATCGTCTGGTCCTTCGAGCCGGATGTTTCGCTCAGTCTGTGGCATTATTTTTTATGAATACTTAGACTTGGTACTTACCTTGTAGAATATTCTATTTGTAACTGGCGTCTCTGTAATTCCCCCCTCCCTTCTCTCGTGAACACCCTTTATATTATCTGCTTGTTTTTATTTATGGCTTAACATGAAATTTCTGTATTGTCTTTTGAAGCTTATTCAGTACAGTGAATTCTTCGTTGCGGCAAAATTGTAAATTAAATAAAGTCACTCAAGATATAACACTTCTAACATGGATTAAGCTTTGAATCGCCTGACTTCGTACCATTATACATTTTTACAGGAACGTGATAATGTGATATTGCTATTTTGCCATACACTTGCACCAGGCAGTACCATCGTCGGGACTATGGATATGGACAAGTGCTATGGACTGTACTAATAACTTATATTCAATATATAACTGCATACCCATGGAAAAAATATATTGAAATATAGTACTGAGTACTGATGCTATTTCAGTACAGTGTGTGTAAACCATGCTCGGGATACTTGATAAGAACGTGTCACAGCCAATTAATTTAACGACAGCCTTGACTGAGTTGTCGATCGGACGCAAATTGCTATTGGGAAAAGTAGTGTAAACATTAAATAATGTACTTTACGCGATATATTTTTATGTAATTGTAATTTGCAGCTCTCCGCTTTGCGGTAGGATTACGTTATCTTATCGTATATATTTTTATTACGAAGTGAGATTTGATTAGAGACTACTTTAATAAATATAAGAAAAGCAACACTTAAAATTGTTATTAGTGCAAAATCTACCAATATTAGTATACCTAATTGTTTCTCGAAAAATGTTTGGTAGATATTATACATTTTACTACAAGTTATTTTATCTCGCACGCAAATTTACATAATTTAATTAATGTGTAATATGTACTAGACGCCCTTCGCGAAAGATTTGTCTGAAGGAGCATCCGAGTCCACCAATACTTACCCTCGAGGGTAACTCTTTAGTCCTGCGGAGTATCAGTGCATCAGTAACTATGGGAATCTGGATCAGAAAAATAGTGCTATATAAAATTGAAAACTGAAACCCATGAACTTCAGAGACCAATGACATCGGAACCCATCTTAGATTCTTATCGTTGTAAATATCTAATATCTAACTACTGAAATGTACCTATAATTCTGATTTATGTAACAACCTCATGTAAGGCTTGTTTACAGTCGACGTTACAATCAAGATCTGAATAGTAACGAATGTGCCGCTAAATTATTCAGAAATTCATTACACGAGCCCTCAGTAGCTTCATGAAGTAAAAAAAGTCTACTATAATTAATGAAGGACTTAATAAATTATCAACCACCCGAAACGGTTTTTTATATTTTTTTAGGATTAAATAGAACAGATGACTCGACCGAGTACAACTTTTGGGGCAAGTGTTTTCGTTAAAATTAACTTAGACTATTATTAACAGCGATTGTAATACAATTCTATAGAAACAAGATACAACTTGAATATATAAAAAAAATAATTGCTTATTACCTCTGAAGGTTCCTACTTAATCAATGAGAAATCATCTAAATACGAGATAAATGTCTTTAAATTATGCTCTTCATTTTAAAACCACTTCATCAGATTCTCGAGTATCTGTTGAAAATATGTACTTGAATGAGTACAAAATGGATATTTAAGAGTAAACATTGAATATTCGTTAGAATATCACAAGAAATTCTTAAAGATATAATCGTGCATTAATTCTAAGTATTACATTCGATAATAATATAGAATATACCAATACATTAACAACAAGGGAATACTTTACGATTTAAACTTATTACATATTATACACGTCAAACGCGGGAGTTATTTTATTATTTAAATTACAATGTATCCGTGCTCTACTTTCAGTGTGACAGGCAAGTTTCCTCAGAAAATACGAGTAACACAGTTACTTAACATACATATGTAAATAGATATTATTATACTCTGAAAGAATGATGTTATGTTATCTTCTGACTGCTAATGTTATGTAATAATGATATTACTCGATGGTCAGTCTCATATAGTTATAATTTGTTATGTCATCCCTGGGTTCTAAGGAGTTGATCCTACAAAGAGTTCTCTGGTGAAAAGTTGGGAGATTATTATTATTACTCCGAATCCTATAGTTTTAAAGCTAGTTTCCTTAATGTTGATAAACAATTAATCAATTAAATTTAATTGAAATTGACGTAGTCATTTGTATCAACCTAACGAATACCTTACTTTACTTAGATACCTTAGAGACCATACCTTACTTAGAGAAAATTCCCAAATCGATCCATTAATAACTGCACATTACATTTATTATACATGTAATCAAGACTGTAGCATTGGCTGCAAAACAGCAAAACCTCCACTATTCCGGTATGATAGTTACAAATGTTGTGATTTTATCATTCAATCGTTCACTCATGTCAACGGAGATTAAACGGTTCAATCATTCATTATCAAACGACCCAATTTACCCTGACGCGTGTCATAAATATGTATATGCCGTAAATAACAATAATAACAACGTCAGTCCGTTCGCTCTCGCAGCTGAAACGTGAAAAATATATTTAAAATCTTTCGAAATGGATGGAGAATGGCCGTTATATTTTTTGACAGTCTAATGAACGAACGATAACTGATTGACAGCTTTTAATTCGACAATGAATCATGGACCGGATTGGTGACTATCGCATTTTGGTTTCCGCACAGAAAACAGTAAAGGATTTAATGTCTTTACATTCATGTATCAGTACAAACCTCGATAGGTATCAGGAGAGACCAATGTCTAGTATTGAAACAATAAAAAGGTTTAAAAAAAGCAACTAAAACATACTTATTCATAGAAAAACATTAATAAGTATAGCATAAATATGCCTATCCACAAATACAGTGAATATTTTCAGGCAAAATGTAATAAGAAGCTTAAAAGTTATTTGTATCTAACCTTACAGGGTGACCTAATTCGCTAGGCAAGTTAATATACAACACAAACAATAAAAAAAAGAAAATACATTATTACAACACACATACAAATACATACAGGATATAACTATGTAAAATGAAACAAACAGAAATGTTTTCAATAGTATCAATCTTCCGTTTCATCATATTGATAACAGCGCGTCTTTTAGATGCAAAATTAAAATACCTATCCTACATATACTGACATTCAGAATGTATCTATATACTAGTATGTCAGCCGTCTGGAGGTAATACTCTAAATGATGACAGGCTAAACTGCTATCTCGGAGAAGGTGGTAAAGATTATTAAGCTATAACAATAAATCAAGCCATTAGGTGCTGAAGTTACCTTAACGTAGACGAATGGAAGCTATTTGTTTTAACGCGGTACAGGACATAAGCTTTAGCGGTTAGCGGGTCTTCGTAGCTAAGTCTATATTCAATCTATACAATAATAGATATAATACTTTGGGACATCGTCAAATATGGTGATCTGGTAATGACAAATACATATATTTTACTTCCTTAAAATTTTTATGTATGTTTTATATTAACCCAAATACATATTTACAAATACAATATTTATAAATACAAATACAATTAATGGTGTTTATAAAACATATTATAATAACTTCGTTTTATAATTTTGAAAGGGCATTGAACTCAAAAGTCATTGTCTTAAATAATTGATATTGAGTGCGATCCAGGATTGTAATATTGACTGTAATTGAGCATGGCTTTCTCAAAACCGAATTAAACTTGAATCATACTCCATCAAGCTGTTCCAGTGCAGACTGAAACTGTACTTAGATACTATTTTCGCAAGACATACCGCTCCTCGCTTATAATTTACTCGAAATGCATTTCTGTACAATTTTTCCGTACTTCATTCTATTTCACTGTCTTTGCGATATAACTCTAGATTATTTGCACGTATTTTCACTTCACAATGAAACTAACTTCAAGTTGTTTTATTGATACTTATGTAGGAATTTTACTTGTAATATTCAAGAAAATTGTCAACGCACGTTGTAACTACCAAAAAATTTAGCTATAAATATATTAAGGCTAATTTGAAATGAAATACTACAATAAATTAGTTTTACTCTATATAGCAACTGAAATCGCACTAACAGTCCCGTTAATTCAGCCCTATTAGAGGTTTTTTTAAATATCTGGGGACAATTCCACACACGGCTATCCGATTCCAAATTAGGCAATTTAATGCCTGTGTTACGGTAACCGGACAGCTGATAAACATGCAGTTTAGCAATACGCAGTTGGCCACCGTGGTAGACCATGGCCTAAATCACTCTTACGATGAGATCACCCGGTCCAGCAGTGGACCAACATAAAGCTGAAAAGAAATTGCTTTTACAAACTTAAGTTTTTTCAAACATTATATGTGAAAGGACTTATCACTTTAGAGGTCAGGATTTCAAAGAACTGGTTGCATTGAAAAGAAAAAAAAAAGGTTTTTTTAATTTAATATAATTGTATTTAATTCTAATGTCATTATCACTCGTGTACTTTGTCTTAAAACAAACGTCATGAGTTAGGTAAATATATCATATTTAACTACATTTCACTGTAATAACTCATACCGGGATGACAGAGGCAGCTCGTCAACTCTCCAAATAGACACGTTCAACCCCCTAGACATGTTTAAACCCCGACACATGTTCGAAAATGAAAATGTTCCAACATGTTTGGGACCTACTCGAACACTCTTTTCTGACATTCCATTAGTGAGGACAAATGAATTAGGTACATAAATCATTTATGCTCACTAATAAAAGTCTCGAATCACAAAATTATGAGAAAAAACGACGCAAAGCCAATAAATTCCAAAATTGTTAGCACAACTGAGTTTAGCCAGGTGATTAATTACAAGATTTTACACGACTATGTGCGTTATGAACATCGATCAGTTGATTAAAATAAAAACACACGCAATTTTTAAAGACAAATGTGGATGTCAGGATTTGAACCCGGTTTGGAACGAGAGACCGAAAACAAACCACTAGGCTAAGCTTTTGATATAGTCTCAATAATTAAGTCATTGTTAGTTACAGGGACTCACCGTTACCCGAAGATTTTTTTCACTTCAACTTCCTACTATAGCCTGATGGGCGCACAAAGCCGAAGAACGATGACTAAAACATGACCTTCATTGAGTGTATCTATGTACCTTATAATGACTAAAACAATTTTAATTTGAATCAAGTCATTGATAGTTACAGGGTCACATTGTTACCCGATGATTTTTTTACTGCAACGTCTATAAAACACGTGATTTAACAGTAAGGTAAAAAATAGGGTCTGTAACAAGCAATATTTGTATCTATCGCGGAACACGGAAACTGTATGAAAATTTGCCTTTACGGTCCATCCAACCAGTGACAGATCATTTTCGATCGCTCAAATGCTTCCACGTTATTTGTGCTGAGATTTTTTTTGGCCGGCTTTTGTCTTTGGGTCAACCATAGACTGAAGAGCTCACAAAACTGATCTATGATAACTATATATTATGTATGAGGTTCATTAAGTGTGTACCTTTTAATGAATAAAACAATTTATTTTATTTCATTTTTAATTATTTTGGAAACCTTACAGCTAGGTACACAAAAAATACATAGAACAGAGAAGAAGAAGGCCACTTAAAAGGGTTTCACATTTAGAAATGGTGTATTAATAAGTAATTTGACAGTACAGACTCCAAACAGCAGCAAAAGTGCTTTTTCATTTCAGTGCCTTTATTGCAATGTCTTTCAACTATAAAAAGCATAATACGTGCACTAACTTAGCGATTTGTTAGATTTTCGTATTGACAACGCTTCGCTGACGCCCATTACCTCACAGCGACCCCAAGTTGGAAGACAAGGATGCAGAAGAACCGCGCAAAGGTCAAACGACTTTTTAAATGAATTTCATGCCAATCGCGCCGTCCGTGCCCTATCGGTTTTCAGTTCGATGAAATATTGTAATCGTACAAAGACTGCGAGCGCGGGGCCTAGGCCGTGACGTCACAGGTCGAGTGAGAAGGCCGATGGCGGGAAAAGAGGAGGAAAAGGATGGGCGACGCGGCTAGCTGTTCGGTTTTACGCGGGAAAAGGAATGTAGTTGTTGCGTATTCTGAAGATTTTTAATTATGGTTACGTGTAATATTATGAATTCAGTGCTTCTAATTATGTTGTTATGTAGTCGAGTATTAGTTCGACTAAAATATATTATTACTGATCCAATTTCTCACTTAAATAGTATTCTTTACAATAAACTTAATCACAACCTTATTCTTCGAAGCAATTGAAGTCTTTAAGGATAGAGATATCTGGAACTGGCACTCTCTGCCTATCCTGATAGCGACGTGGCGTTATGATGTAATAAGAATTATTACTTGATTGCATTTGCAACTATATTTACTTCAAACAATGTATCCAAATTTGGTGGTAAATCATAAAAGAACTATGACCTTTTTGTCCTTGTAATGTTTAAACTCCCACACTAACGTATATTTTATGTTTTTTTAAAAACAGAAAGCCAGACAGACACACCTGCTAGCTTAGCTCCATCTCAAGAGTTTTGTTCGCTAACCAATAGGTTAATTCGTCAACCGATATAAGTTATCTTATACTTTAAAAAAAAACCTTTGAAGTATAATACGACTCAAAAATAGAGGATAGATGTTCCTAAAGATTTTCATCAAATGAACGACCTTGAACTAAATCAGGATTATGATAGTTATCAAATAAAAGATTGTGAAAAAGAGTTGCATAGTGCTGGCGAGAACATTCTACTTATAATTAATCACCCGTCAAAGACGAAGTTCGTTTATCAAATAACCATTTATCAACCGAACTTTATAACGCGTCAGCGGTTTCAGCTGTTTTAATGATAAAAACTTTTCTGTTCTCATACGAACCGATAATAGTTTCTAAGAGAGACTAATGACTATTAGTACGATGATCTACTACGCAGCGAAATAAAAAAGTCTAGAGAAAACGCTGCTTGAAAAAAGTGAGGTTAGAATGTCGGATTTATTAAAAAATATTTTGATTTGTTTATGAAATACATAGTTATATTAGCATTGGGCGTGACTGGTCTCGGGTTAGCGGGTTCAGTTCCCAGAATAAACATTTTTATGATGGCCACGTTTCTTTGTTTGAGTGTAATAAAAATATATATGTATAAGTATTATATACTATGTATATGTTTGTCAGCTGTCCTGTTACCATACACAAGCATTTAATTACCATATGTAATAACAACGCAATTATTATTATTCATTATATAACATGAACGTTTCATTACTTCAATTAACACGTGACACCCAACTGACATCCCCAAAACTTCCCCGAACTTTTGGCCCTTATCGTCACTTTGACTTCGTTCGCAAAAATATGTTTATCGCTCTCCTATTTACTCGGCTGTTATAAGATAAAAGATAGAAAAGGAAATTGGACAGAGGCGCAAAGTCACTCAATTTATATCCTTCAGTGGACAAAAGAAATCGTCGCAGTAGTTATAAAGCGACGTAAAAAATTCGGAAAGTAATCCAGTTTTTTTTCGCTTGCAATATAACAGACATAGGAATTTTGTTTCCAGTCAACTGTGATACATTTATTAAACACACTAATCTATTGCCTTAGTTTTAGTCATTACAATAAAACTTTTATAATCCAACAATCGGATACAACGCTTACATGTACATATTATGCGATTTCCTAACTAGAATGAATTAATTAAAATTTAAATATCTTACAAAAAAAGCTTACTTTTAAGTGTCGCATCCGAAAGTTTGAAGGAATTGTTTAGTAATACTTACTAAAAGATAAAGCTAAGAGAATCGCCAATAGACGAGCTTGTATGGCGGCTTAGTTGACAGTAGAAAAAAAAAAGTTTATCAGGTCCGCAGCGGATCCTCAGACTCTGCCTATCCCTACGACTTCGCGTGCATTTATACGTATATATTACATGTATGTAGATAAATTCTACTTTACTACTGATCTCTCTTCTTAAAACTTCGATAATGATTAGCTAATTGCATCAAGCGTTACATCGCGCCAATCATTGTTAATGCATTGGCAAATTTTTCCTCACAACAGTACAAGAAGCGTATGGTTTACCTTCGTGTATAAAATGAGTTCGATATATATTTTCCCACCTATCAAATAGATGGAAAGCTCATACATATTGCAACAGGCGCTGTGCTGAATGCAATGCAATTTCCTGTAAGGACGCCCCTAGTAACAACCTTTGGTAGATTTTGCACGAGAAATCTCTGCATTGGACGCTCACCAGAGTGCCGTATGTTATATCGCTGGAAAGGCAATAAAAATCTGTATATTTTAATAGTAATGATATTCATTCCCCACGAAATATATGAGATACAAAACTATTAAATTTATATAATAAAATATGACTAACCGTTAGCCTAGTGGTTAGTAAATCTGATTGCTGAGTTGGTGACTGTGGGTTTCATTTCCAACTGAAATAAATATTTGTGTAATGTGGATGACTAGTTTATATCCATCTGTAAAATATGGATTGCAAGTAGGAGATAAGAAGAGTTTTACAATGTTTTTCTTCACTATTACAGCAGGTGATATGTAATTTTTGAAATCCATGACACATTGTTTTTTTTCTTTTTTTTAAATAATATTAATGTAGCTAATTTGTAAATTCAGATTTACGTGCCAGTATTTTAACCGCATCTCATAATAGGAAAGTGACATCGAAACCACTACACCAGCGTACATAAATTTTATTGACATTTTGACTCTAATTAAATATTAATATCAAAGCGGCTAGATATTTCCAAAACGTATATCCCAAACATTTTGCTCTTCATATATTATCAGGCGTTCAAAAATCCAACGTAATTTTGTAAAATTAATAACAATATAAATATTCTTTATGTCCAGTGGTTACATTAGATTAACTTTGCGGTCTAACTATTAACTAGGTTACAATCCTGTCTCGTGGAAGCCAGATGTGAATTTCTCCGTGACTAGAAAATAAACTATCGGAAACCGTGAACAATATACGTATTTGTAGCGTGCCATGTGGCACAACACTAGATTTAAGGTACATCACTAGTGAAAGAAAAATAAATGGCGTCTGGAACTAAAAACGTATTATAATTTTACACAATTATGTTTCTATCGTTTGTCGTTAACGGTAATGTTACATTGCATACAGAACGCAGTAATTCTGTGACCGCGTGAAAGAAGATTGGGGTGGCTCTTAATGCCCCAAATATTTGTGTGATCTAATATAATGTTCTTCAATTTTTTAAAAAGGAAATTTAAAAGCATTTTGTCATTAAGTGCTTAAGTGCTCGGGCATTTCAATTACTTTAGAGCAACAACTGCCTGCACAGGCGATTTAGTTTCATTACGAGCGGATTTATTTCTCTCTAGTGAGCTCTGGCGAGCTTTCTTCCTGACGGCGGTAACTTAAAGAGAATTATAAATATATCTTTGTTGTTTGAAATTCGAAATAAGCGAACGTCAAACGTTTCTTAAGTAATTTATAAAGTTGACAATAAACCCTATAAATCTTCTATTGAAAATAAGTTCTATTATGTTATTTGAGCAACTTTAAAATTATGCTCTTTTAAAAAACATTGCTCGTTTATAACTACTAGGCGTATATTTTTTTCGATGAATAGTCAAATTATCTGTTTGAATACATTTGTAATTTTGAAAGTAAGTTGTAATAATAGTAATTACTGTAATAAATTATTTAAAAAATACAGTGGCTCTTTTAGAAAACATGTCTTCCTGAGTAACATGTGAAACAGACATTTACAACATATAGCGTCCTATCACCATCGTTAAAATGGTATAAGGACAACTATAGACAATCAATATCGATTAAAGTCGAGGTGAACATTTACATACAACACTTGTAACTCTCCAAACTATTATACCAAGTTGTAGGTATGAAAAGACAATTACAGTTTCGATAAAAACATGTCGATTTTTCAAGGAAAGTTTAACTAATAGCGGAGTAAATCCCAATTCCCAGTACAATGTGAACGACACACATTGTGTTTGCCGCAAGCCAATTGAAAGGAAGCAATCACGCGGCGCGGGAAGATTGCACGGCGCGTTCAGTTATTGCGTTTATACCTCCGAGAACGACTTGAACCTTTAGAATTTGGGATGAGATAATATTCAAACACTAAATTTCACTTACTGGTAATAAAATATGAATGACGATAAGTGATTTTACAGACATGAAAAGGTTTTATTAAGTAGTCATTACTCGTACATGATATTGAGATCAGAAATATTTTAGAAAAATATTGTGTTATAAAAACTTATGGTTCGTCGTTATCGTTATGAAATATGGGATACTTCAATTTGTTAATACTTAGTGTGATATACAGTCACGTATCATGTAAATGAATGCTTTTTTTGAGAACAAATTTTTCTCTAACCTCAAAAAAAACATTGTATAATTTATTTTTATCTTCATGAAACGCTTTTTCTTCATGGATTTTCTTTGTATATCAGTGCATATATATTAAATTTCTATTATATTATAAGATAAAATATCATCATTTTAAAGCCGGCCGCACCTAACTTTGCTTAATTTTCCAATCGATTAATCCAATAAATCTTATACGAAAGCTTATATACAAAATGATCGTACAGCGTTAATTAATCGAGTAAGCGCTGCAAATCCTCTAGAAAACTAATTAAGCAAGTGCACATTAAGGTGTGCACTGCGCTTAATTAATGGAGAAGTTGTTTCAAATTGTTCATTTGAAAACAACCGTTGCGGCCAGCACCTAGTAATGAGTTTACGGCGCTACCATTTCTATAGTGGAGTATAAAGCTTTGTTGCATTAATAGCTGCTACTTTTCACTACCAGGGGTCGCTACTATAAGGGGACTTTTGTACACGAGTATTAATTTAAATTTATGAATGAAACAATATTAATGTGTATTTAGAAATTAGTGATAAAGTAACTTAATTTACGCTTTTCATAAATGCACTGACAGGTCCCATGCAAAAAACAGACATGTTTTTATACACTATTACTATTTTTTGAAGTAGGGTTGAAAACTAAACAATTTTGTTCCAGTGTCTATGATGCTATAAAAATCGACCGCGGGGAATTCCCACTGGAAAGACTCAGAACAGCTAATCAAACGAAGTACTCCAGGCAGTCACAAATGAGAAAATATCACCGTTTTAAATTAGCTGGCCACAACTGATTCATATCCAACGGCACGAAGCTGTACCAAACGATTTGTTACAGTTTCTTTCAGTCTTTCTATACAAAACTTTTGCGATTTTGCAAGACTTTTTTAATGTTCAACATTGTAATTTACATTTTAATTCGCATCCACATAAAAGTATTATATAATTGCGTACGTTGAATTGCCTCAGTCATTTACAAAGTACTGTTTAGCAAATTTATTTAATTATCAGGAGTAGTAGTAGCTCCGTATTTTATTAGATGCTTTTATTTAACTTGCAAAGTATCTTATACGTTCGGGTGAAATGTCGCAACTGAATTGTAAACCAGTTAAACCCAACCGATTAGGCTAAAATTTTGCATACCAGTTTGATTTAGACGACGATGTATAATTAGTTTAGTAACGTCATTCTAAATCCAATATGGCGGACGCCCAAAGATGGCGGACCTGTTGTTTTTATGCCGCCCCCGTGATATGTGTTATCAAATGAAAGGGTTTACTGTTAAAAATACGAAAAATAAATGACATCACTCTGAAACCTATATGGCGGACTGGAAGCTTGTTTTTAACCATTAATTTATTGTAATTTAAAATATGATTTCATCCGGTCTTTCGCCGTAAATAGATAATATTTTTCGCATTATTTTCTCAACGCTTATGCGCTTGTTGCGCCGCTCTTCCGTTTCCCTTTGTTACGCGACTCTCTATTTAACGTTCCTTTTATAAACTCAATTCGCTCACCTGCCTTTGAAAACTCTTTGAAATACTACTACGTTTTGCTGCTTGAATTTACCTTTGTTTAATTTTTTCAATTTTTACAGATTGCTTTTAAATGCTAGTCAGTGGGTCACAAATGTTCACTTGTACGTTCTTTTGAGAGAGAAAGAGAGAGAGATATATAGTATGCATCCACAGCAGCGCTCAAATATAAGACTTACGAACAATCCAATTTTAAATTAAATTTTCTAATGCCATTTGAGATTACAACGCTTAAATATTCATTGAACATAAGACTGCTTACATCTTGTGGTTTCTTTGACTATACAAGAATTATATGTGTTTTAAAATTAAATTATTCGCTAGAACAGTGAATGAAAAGATCGCGACTAAACCTACACTCCTTAACATCTTCCTTAATATCCTGTAAACATTTTAGAATAATGTTTTTAATCTTGTTTTTATGCAAAACTTCACCAAGAGGTATCGTTAGTCGTTTTCAAGGAAACAAATTCATTTTTATGAAAATAGCTCGGCTAGATTAGAAATATTATCATCCGAGCAAGGCTCGGTAGTAGCTAGTATTGCTTAAATTGTACGAAATATCCTAACGAAGAAATGTCCAGCGTAAGAGCCTTTTTGCTTAAGCATTCTCATCATGACAAGACACCCGTATCTTGCAGGAATAACAGGGATAACAAAAGATTGGCACCATTTAAGCAATGAGCTGATACAGAAAGAAAGTCAAGTTTAAAATTCAAAATGTTTATTTCATATATACATAATTAAATGACAATGAAATATGTAAAAGCCTCAGCCTATGTTACAGCGCAAGTGACACGATTATTGGTTTTCAGCGTCAGCAAATCAGTCGTGCAGTCCAGACAAGTGATGGCAATGCAATCTGTAGATTTTGCAGTTGATTTATAAAAAACAACATTCACAGAAAATAAAATGCTATAATACCATTTGATGTACTAAAATGTAAAATCTATGTAGTATCCAAGGTCATTGCCCTACGCGACAAGGATCATAAATTTTTGGATAAGACACTTACATACTATCAAAAATCAAAGAAAAAACAACAAATTCAAATAATTGAAAACTAATTTAACGTAAATGAAGGACCGCTGCTATAAAACTAGCCCTTATTTGTATCACTTTAGGGTTCACAAAAGATTACACTCGTGCATTTCATATTTTAAATTCAAAGAGGGCGTGATGATAATTAGTCGACCATAAATATACAAGTTGCAATAATTAAACGCAATTATTAATTGAATTTTAATCAGATTTTTTTGCGAATCAATTCCCCTTGCGTGTTTTTACGGCAATCAACACCAGTGATAAGTGAAGTGTTCGTTTTTTACAACAATTTACACAGATAGCTACACTTTTCCACTTCGCTCTCATATAAGAACGTTTGCAAATATGTGTTGTATAATTCAAGATGATTTTTATATTTTATTTATTTATTCAGGCACACCAACAGCAATATATACAAACATTTATATTACGTTTATCTTAATAACTACAGATTTGCTGGTATGAATGCCAATAACAGGCGCGTAAATTTATGTGCATTGCAATTTTTTTTTTTCTGTTGATCCACATCTAAACTACATTAATTAAACATTTGAGAAATAGGTTAAGAGTTTGTTGATGATCTAAAAACAACCTACATACTGCTGCACGAAGTCTGTCACTGCAACTTAACGATAAATACATACTTGTGTTTTTTCTTACGTAAGGCTTTGGCTATTGGATGAAACGTTTAATTGAAACTCATTGATATTGGAAATCACGTAAAGTAATTTGTTTTATAGGATCGCAAAGGTTTCCTCTATTAAAATAAAGCAGCTATAAAAAGCGGTGTTAAAACGAACAGCCATTTTTTACACTTGGTAAAAGTCAGGGAACAATTTACAAATGGTAAATATTTACCTGATAAACATATATGAAGACAGCGTACATCGTCTCCACGATTTAAATCCTAAATTGATATAAACCTGCCTTAAATGTATATGTAGATTTACGTATAAAAGTATACGTAAAATCGCAACAAAGAAATGAAAATATTATCTAATATATAAAATTCTCGTGTCACAGTTTTCGTTGCCATACTCCTCCGAAACGGCTTGACCGATTCTCATGAA